>JABUQX010061206.1:12500-21513 GCA_015478945.1 Trachelipus rathkii
ATATTAATTGTCATCTTTGTTAATAACATAAGTATAATTATTAACTATTAGATAATTATTTTATGCTAACGTTGATCATTCTTATATCGACTTATGTAATCTTCAATATTCCTTTGAACTAATTAGTGACTCAATCGTTAGAGTCGCTGAAAACACGTATGACTCAAATTCGGCTACGATACAGATTGCCTCTGAGTCAGAAGTTGCAATATTTTCGTTATTAATAATAAAGATGTGCGTGCAGTTCCATTTGCCTAATAAATGCTTTTTCATATTATTTTTATTACTGATTTGTGTGTTTTTAATAAAAATTGAGCGTTTAGTTTTGATGAAATTACGGGAATATTTTGAATCGTGATTCGACTTATAGTTTATTTTAAAACTTACTGAAATTTATTGGTCTAGTTTTGTAAACATATTGAAATTAAAAGATTGTTAAAAAATGTGGCAATATGAAACTATTAATTCTCTTGCATTGTCGCTATATATATATATGATATATATATATATATAATATATAATTTAATTTTTATAAAAATAATTATTTTATATATTTTTATTATTATATATATATATATAATATTATATATAATATATATATATTATATAATATCGTATATATATATATATATATAATATCTATATATATATATGAGTACTTACCGGAAAATTTAATACTACACTATTGTTTAAAAGTATTGTATAGTGAAACGAAAAGTTTAACATAAAAAAAAGCAATTCTTTAAGGTGCGAAAATTAAACATTAAAATGGAAAAATTAAAATTAATTTGGTCATTTTTGAAATCGACTACTTTGACGCGCTTCACTGGAATTAAAGTAAGATATTATATATAATAGTTATATATATATAGTGATAAATATAGTATATATAAATATATATATAATAGTAATAATATATATATATAATATTATAATTATAGATTAATGTATCAGTATATAAGATTAATGCATATATAATAATAATATAGATATATATATATATATATATAATATATATCATATTATATATATAATATATAATAATATTATATTATTTTGATTTGCCTACTCAAAAATTTTGACCACGCCGCCATGATATATATATATACTATATAGTATATAATATATTATATATATTATATATATATAATAATAATATTATTATAATTTCTATATTATAATATATATATATAATATATATAATATATATATATATATAGTATGAATACTGTATAATATATATATAGTATATATAATATATATATATATATATATATATTATATATATATTAATTATATATATATATAATTATATATATATATAAAATAATATATAAAGGTACTTATTTTAAAATTGAAGCTTTAAAACAAAAAGAGTGTAAAAGTATTTGTTACTAGTGATAGTTTTACTACTAGTAATAATATAGGTAGTATCTGTACTAGTAGTGGTAGTAGTAGTAGTGTTAGCTAGTAGTGGTAGAGTAGTATGCAGTAGTAGTAGTAAGTTGTAGTAATAAGTAATAGTAGTATGCTGTAGGAATTATTAATATTTTACTAATTTATTTACCAGAATAAACCTCTATAATAAAGCATCATTTACTAATTGCGAAATATAAGCATTAAAACAAAATTTAAATTTACATTCTAAACAAGAAATACATAATAATTAAATTCCAGCATGCAAATCTGTTTATTCTCATTTTACAAAATAAATAAATAAATATAGAAAAAACGAATTTTGAATTAACAATAAAAAATTTAAACTGTAGACAATCTCAACCATAAAAAAATATAAATAACACAAATAGACATAATAAAAAAATGTAAAAAGAATAAAAAAAAAAAAAGTTCACAGAAAAGGAAGCGGCTTGCACACCAAAATAAAATAAAAATTATTTCATCTTCCTTTACGGAATAAACAAACAAACACACACACACACATGTAAACTTGCTCTTAACCTTACCACAACATATGTGTATATAAACATTCAGAATATTGATCGTAGAAAGCTATTAAAAATTAATATCAACTTGTTAAAGTTGAAATTTGGTTTATATTATCATATTAGGATATATTATGATATTATTATCATATATATATATATAATTATATATATTATATATATATATAGTAATATATATATATTAATGTATATATAATATATATATATATTATTATATATATAATATATATATTATTATATATATGTATAATATATATATATATATGATATTATATATAATAAATTATATATATATTAGCACTACCTTAAAAGGAAGTTAGACTAAATAGTCCATGAATATCGAAATATCGTCCGAACCTCTATGGCCGAACGCCTACAGTGTTTTTTGGTTAGCGCGATGGCGATCAACAGATTTAGTGATGACATTTTAGGCTGTTAACATGTGTCTGTTTGTCCTATAATGATATTTCAATAAAAAAATGAATTATGAAGCTGCTATTTAATATATTATTATAAAAGAATGAATAAATAAATAAATTTGATATAGAAATTAATTAATCTTAAGTTAAAATAATAGTTCAATATTAATAATACACAAATGATAGATAAGTGAAAAATAAAACAATAATTGTTTACAGAATTTCAGATCGCAGAACTGCTGACTGCTCATGCTTCCCACAAATTGTGTTGCTTCCCTGCAGTGTGACGTGTTAGCTAAACCACCAATAGAAACATCCCAAGAGTTTCCATAAGTTGCTTTTTTTATCATGTTTAATTTTTATATGTTAATTTTTTATAATTTCTTTTTTAATTTTTATTAGGGGGCTCGAGCGACGGAGGCAGAGGGGGGACGAAGTCCCGCGTCGCCGCCCGCTGAGGCCGAGAGGACCCTGGAACTTCTCTTCAAATCTTTGCTATTTAATCTTGGGTCATTCCTTTAGTAAAAAAAAAAAAAAAAAAAACTCATTGGCAAACTTGTCGCCACTATTGCTTGAAATAATCGAAAAAGAAATCGATTACATCGTTCGTAAGTGTCGAACTATAGTATCGTTAACTACCCTTTAAAGGAGGAGTTCCTATATATATATAATATATAGATATATATATATATAATATAATATATATATATATACTTATAGTATATTATATATATAATATATATATATATATATATATATATATTTATATAGAGGATTAGCTGGCTCTATCATTTCATCATGCTTACATTATACTGACATTTTATTTTATAACTTACGTTATCGAACAAAAATGTACAGTAAGAGCGCGTATGGTGACAGAAGCATGTTTTTAAAATACAATAAAAGTGAAAATAGTATTATAAATATATAAAAATAAATTTTGTTAAGTAATTTATGATACCGTATAAAAATTTTCTCTGTTATTTTCATTTTATAAGTTTAAACTTTTTTTAATTCATTAAAACTATGAAGCTCTTTTATTATATATGTTTAAATTTGGCAACATTTATTTGAACTTTTAATGAAAGTGTGTTCGAATCCACATGCACTCATTTATATGGATGTGGAGGGGAAAACAGACATCATCCAGTTATACTGATTATTATAATATAATATATATATAGTATATATAATATATATATATATCTATATAAAAACAGACATCATATAATATATATATATATATATATATATATATATAATATAATATAATATAACAATTCTGATTTCTTAAAAACTCATCGCAACTCAAGTCGTACCACTCACTATAAAGTTGTGATTTAGGGTATCCTTAGGATATTCTTTCTGTTTAACATTTCTAAATTTCAATTAATTTTTTTGCCGACTTAATGCAAAATTCGTAAGTAAAATAAAAAAAATGCACATTTATCTAAATTATCGCTTGGCAACTCCTACATTTAGATAGGGAAATATTATCATTATTTATTAGTACAAATTAATATTTGAATCTGGCACCTGAAAGTCAAAGGGTCCACGAATTATTTTTTTTTAATTTTATTTATTTATTTTTTTTTATTTACTTTTAAAACTCCTGTGACATACAAAAAAAATCAGACTGACTGATGTTGGTAGTCAATATTGAAATTTGTAACGAGCCAATTTGAAGCCAGAATATGGCAATATCATATGAAAAGATGCCAGATTAGTAAGATAATGCTGTGAAACGTCAGCAATATATTTCCATAGTCTAGCAAATCTAGCATCTTTTCATATGATTCTGCCACTTTTTGTTTGAAATTGGCTCGTACGAAAATAAAAGAAAAGATAATGTTAATCTAGTCTTTTTTTTTTAAATATATTTGGTAAGGAAACGTTTGGAGTGGTATACATCATTGTCCATTTCTTTATTGGAGTGAGGCTAGCCTTAACGAGGTCATTATCTATTTCATCGAATTTTCATGACGCGAAGAGATGACCGTTCCTTGAAGCGCATTTTTGACGATAAATCTGAAAAATAATGGTCCTTTCAAAGTTATAAAGAAAGTGTATTAACGCTCCTAAATGACGAAAAGGATAAGAGATCGTATAGCGTATGGTAATAAATATATGCTACATTTTCAGAGCGATATATATTCATATATATATATATATATATATATATATATATATATATATATATATATCATATATTATTTCACGTATAAATAAACACATATAAAATTTTTATAAGTGTATAAAATAGGTACATGTTTTGGTTATATTTACGTGTATTTTGCTGTGGCCGTTATATAGTATTTATATATATAATATTATATTATCTATTATAATATAATATATATATATATATATATTATATATTTAGAGATATATATATATATATATATATATATATATATATATATATCATATATATATATATATATTAATATATATATATATATATATATATTAATATTATATATATATATATATATATATATATATAATGTTTTTATATATATATCTATTAAATATATATGAATAATACTTATATATTAGTTATATATAGATATATATAGTAGATATATATATATATATATATTATATATATAATATATATATATATATATATATATATTATATATTATAATATAATAATATATATAATATATTTAAATCACTATTTTGCTACCTCTGAAACCTTGAACAAGTTTAAAATAACAAAAGTATTTAATGTACGTCGGATTTAAATGACAAATAAAAATGGGTTTGATAACGTCGTGAAAGAAACATCCAAAACAGAGAATTTCAATACAAAAGAGATTTTTTTTTTTTTATTCTGTGTATTGGTTTTTTCTGTTTTTTTTTTTTTTTTTCTTTTTGTCCTTTTTATTCTTTTTGTTGTTGTTGCTTTTTCTTTGAAATTGTTTTTTTGTAAGTCAAATTTTGTTTGTTTTTTTTTATTCTGTTCATCACAAGTCTCAACATCCGTTTCCTTATCTAAAGGGACTTCCTTCCTTTTATCAAAAGTTATCTCTCTCTCTCTCTCTCTCTCTCTCTCTCTCTCTCTCTCTCTCTCTCTCTCTCTCTCTCTCTCTCTCTCTCTCTCTCTCTCTCTCTCTCTCTCTCTCTCTCTCTCATCTCTCTCTCTCTCTCTCTCTCTCTCTCTCTCATAGTTGTGTTACTATTATTTGTAGTTTGTTTAAAGTTTATCATGTTTATCGGAAAATAGTAATGTTTATATTGAAGGCCTTCATTATCTATCTATCTATCTATCTATCTATCTATCTATCTATCTATCTATCTATCTATCTATCTATCTATCTATCTATCTATCTATCTATCTATCTATCTTTCGCACACATATGCACGAACTTTCTCCCTCCTTTTCTTTTTCTCTCTGCCATTCTCTTTCTTTTCATTTTCAATGTTTCATATTTTTTTTTTCATCATCACTTTTCTCTTTATCTTTCACTTTCTTCTCTTTTTTTCCTCTTCCATCTCACTTGTTTTCTTTTTTAACTCTTCTCCAATCCTTCAATTTTGTTTTCCTTTCTCTTTGGTACCAAAACACCCGTCATGGGAAGAAAAGCCATTATATATATATATATAATATATATATATATATAATATAGTATAATATATATAAGTATATATATATATATATTATATATATATATATAATATATATTATATTATATATATATAAATATATATAGCAAACTGAAAGTGAATAAATCTGGACGCCAATGAAGGAAGCTTTTGTTAATAGTGCACGAGAAGTATGTTGATGTGTTAAAGTAGGAAGTAAGAATGTTAACAGTGAGTGGTGAAATGAAGAAGTGATGCAAGCGGTTAAATGTAAAAAAAAGGCGTGGTTGAATGTCCTAAAGGCAAATGATGAGGTTTCAAAAGAAGTACCGAAAGCCAATGATGAGTTTTCAAAAGAACTCTGTTTTGGAATTATATAAGAAGGAAAAAAGGAAAACTAAAAGTTGCACGTAGATGGAAAAATGAGGTAAATGAACAGTTTGGAATGGAAGGAGGATGAATGGGGACTTAACAGGGAATAGGAAGGTCTTTTTGAAAGGAAGCGCGAAAGGTTAAGAATGAGAATAAAGGGAATCTGCCTAGCATAATGAATAATGATGGTGCTTTCGTAACTGTTGAAATGGATGCGAGTAGAGTGTAGAGGGAACACTTCTAAAATCTGCATAGTATTGGCAGTAATGAAGAGGATATAGTGAATGTGTGAGGTTTTAATGATGCAAGAAGAAATAGTTATTTTGGGATGAGGTGATTAGTAAGGAGGAGGTAATGGGTAGAGTGAGAAAGTTGAAGAATGGTAAATCTGAAGGCATACTGGAATTACTAGTGAAATGATCAAGAATGGAAGTGAGATTGTGAGTGAATGGATTTGAAAGTTGTGTAAAAAAACCTTTATTGAAGGTAATTTGAGAGAGACCCAAATCAGCTGCAGACATGGCTTGGAAACGCTTTGTCGCCCTCGGAAACGGGTTCCCCGACCGTGGAAACCCTAATTGACTCATCAAGCGTCAAAAGGTGCAAAAAGTACCAAAGAGCACCAAAGCATAGCAAAACTTTCGTCTACTACCGAATGTTCGTTCGCTGCCGAAGTCGCAATATATATATATATATATATATTTTTATATATTATATATATATGATATATATATATAAAACACAATATTATATAATATATAATAATATTATATATATATATATATATATATATATATATATATATATAGTATATGATATATTCTTTTAACTGTTTTGTCTATCAAATAGGTTCCAAATACTACTATCCTTTATTGTATTTATTGTTTCATTTTTTCTGCAAGTATGTGTTTGTGTTTTTTTTTATATTCAGCTTTTTTTTCCTTTCTCCTCTTTCTATATATTTGGATATCTTTCAGTGTTGATTTCATTTTTAAAGGAAACAACTTGTTATTGAAAGTATCAAAAAAAATTAAAGCAAAAACCTAAAGTCTCTCTCTCTCTCTCTCTCTCTCTCTCTCTCTCGTCTTCTCTCTCTCTCTTCTCTCTTTCTCTCTTCTCTCTCTCTCTCTCTCTCTCTCCTCATGCATTAGCAAAAAAGATAATTTTTTTTATTTATAGCTCCCCCTTTTGACTAGGAACCTAGAGCAAGAAACATGGAAATAAAAAACTCGAGAAAGAAAATTAAAATCTTTCCAGAGGGATGAAGAAAAGAATGAAATTATATATATATGTATATTATATATAGTATATTTATATATATATATATTAATATATATATATATATATATTATATATATAATATATATATATTATGATATATATTTATAATTTATAACATTACCACACACACCTACACACAACACACACACACAATATCATATATATATAATATAATATATATATATATATATATATGTATATATAATATATATATATATATATGTATATATATATGATATATAGTATAGTTATATATATATATATATTGGTCGATTTATTTAAGCTTCTATTTCTGTCTATGTTTTCATCTAGTCTTTTGTTGTCTGACTGTCTTCCTGTCAATCTGTAAATCTGATGTAATGTAAGGATTTACTGTTATACTTTCTCTCGTCTCTCTCTCTCTCTCATCTCTCGTTTCTTCTTCTTCTTCGTCTTCTTCTCTCTCCTCTCATCTCTCCCTCTCTCTCTCTCTCTCTCTCTCTCTTCTCTCTCGTCTTTCTCTCTCTCTCTCTTTCTGCTTTCTCTCTCTCAAGTATATAAGAATAACTCGATATATATATAATTATAATTAATATTTATAGTATATATATATATATATATTATATAATAGATATATATATATATATAATTAAAGACCATTTCGGAACACATAAAAAGGAATTCGCGTAAAGGCCCCGCCCCCACCCTCGACTTCTATCAAGCTCCTCCATCAAAAGCTCTAAATCAATTGCTATCTCACGGTATCTATTTATAAAAACATTAAATAGACAAGAACATAATGTAACCATACAAAGGGAAGCTATTTTTGCCATTGAACACAACGATTCCATCATCTGCGCCCTGTTGAGAGAGACTTCTCTCGTCTCATCTCCCTTCTAATCTAAAAACAATAAGGAACGAAAGCCTATTTCTTATTAAAAGTAAGCAAGTACAAAGGTATTTCTGCTCCTCTGCGGCATTTGTTTTAACCATTCCCCTTTTTCGTTCGGTAATTATTCTAAGATTTAAGGACAAAGGGATGAGAGGAGAGAGTCTCCCTCTAAAGGGTGAATCTCCGCTTATCACCCAAAAAAGGGATTTGAGCTCTCCTTTATAACTGTCGTTTGTTTTTATGTTCTATTAATGTATAAATAGGATAGCAATTGAATTTAGCGGGGTTTTTTATGGAAGGGAGCTTGATAGAAAAGTCGAGGGGGGCCCCTGAGCGAATTCCTTTTTTTATGTGGTTGTCGAAATTGGCGTCTTTAATTATATATTCTAATCTATATATATATATGTATATATATAGTATATATTATATATATAATATATATATATATATATATAATATATTTATTTTTTATTATATAGTATAGAGAGAAGAAAGAGAAAGAGAGAGGAGAAATA
>JABUQX010061207.1:0-5000 GCA_015478945.1 Trachelipus rathkii
GAGAGAGATATAATAATAATATAAATAATAATAATAATACTAATAATATAATAATAATAAAACTGACTGTTTAGATAAAAACAGATTTAAGGTAAGGACATAAGGGGAACACGTAATAATATCTCGTTACCCTTCACATGTGTCAAAATATTAAGGTTAATGAGTCATTCCTCGAATTTAATTTTGGCTGTCCCGTGATGGCATAGGCAGATGCATTCTCTGATGCTATCCCTTGAGCGTAAAAGATTACGTAACTGTATAGTGTCTGGCAGAGACAATTTTACGCACAATGTTCTAGTTGTGGACCTGCAGGGAAAGTGATCGCACGCGATATAGGTGTTGTGAGATCTGTGTGGAATAATAATAATAATAATATAATAATATAATAAAATTAATAATATAATAAATAATATTATAATATAATATAATTAATAATAATAATATGTTTTGTGCGGTTGTTATAGTAAGATTGAGATTGCTATGATGACTTCTGCTGGTTAAATTGAAACTTCTAATTTTAGGTACCTTGTTAATGAATGCTGTAGTTAGGCTAGGATGAGATATATTTTGTTTAGTTTTCAATATACAATGTTATTGTAAAATTAACATGAATATTTTAGAGATACTGTTTGAAAAAGTGTATATTTTCATTTAACTTGAAATTTTGATATATTTAACACAAATAAAAAAAAAAAACCAAACAAACAACAACAACAAACAACAACAACAACAACAACAACAACAACAACAAACAACAACAACAACAACAACAACAACAACAACAACAACAACAACACAACAACACAACAAACAACAACAACACCAACAACAACAACAACGACAGCAAGCATTCAACAACAACACATTCAACAACAACAACATCAACACTGCACATAATTCAACAACACGCTACATTCAACACAAACAACTTAGAAAGAATTTTATTTTTATGTTATGCATACAAAAAATACTATAATATGACTTGAATAAAGATCATAGATCAATAGATAATAGATCAAAGATCATGGAAGGGTAGGAGATGATGTGGGTGTTTGATTAACTGATTTACTGATTTACTGCTTTAGGGTATGTAAAAAATGCAAATTTTTTAAGTTATAAACATAAAAAGCATAAAATGTTTTAGTAAAAACAAAATGTTTAAAGAAACTAAAAAAAAATAAACTAAAAGTTTTTGTGTTAGTGTAAACAAAATAGCTTGAATCAATAAGACTCAATAGATATAGATCACTGGATCCATAGATCAATAGCATCAATAGTAATAGAGTCAAATGTAGATCAATGGAAGGGTAGGAGTGGGGTGGGTGGTTTGATTAACTGATTTACTGATTTACTGGCTTTAGGGTAATGTTAAATGCAAAGAAATTCTTAAGTTTATTAACATAAAACAGGAATAAAGTTTTTAGTAAAAACAAAAATGTTTAAAGAACGAAACCAAAAATAATAAAAGTTTTGGTTATGTTATTACAAATATGACTTGAATCAATAGATCAATAGATCATGGTGAGGGGATGGGTGGGTTGTTTGATTTAACTGTTTACTGCTTTTAGGGTAATGTAAAACTTCAGACACGTTTAGTGTATTATAACATCTAATAGATCAATAGATCAAAATAGATATAGATATAGATCAATATGATCAATACATCATAGATCACGGATTGATCAGGAAGGTGGTTGGATTGGTTTTGATTTACTGAATTTACTGCTTTAGGGTATGTAAACTGATATCTTTAGTAAAATATGACCTAAATCAAAAGATCATAGATCAATAGATCATAGATCAATAGAATCACACGGAATGAGGGGCAGTGTGGTATGACTGGTTTGATTTACTGATTTTTCTGCTTTAATTGGGTATGTAAAACATGATAATTCTAGTAAAAATATGACCTGAATATATAGATCAATAGATCAATAAGATCAATAGTCAATAGATTATGGTTGGACAGAAGTGTAGTTTGGTGGTTTGATTTACTGATTTACTGCTTTAAGGGTATTAAAAAAACGTAAATTTGTTAGTTATAAACATAAAAGAATAAGAAAATTTTATTTATTATTTTTTTTTTTATTTTTTTCTTCTTGATGCCCTGAAGCCTTTATTTTTGAATCTACAGACTCGAGTAACATATGTAAAGACACCTACATGTTGTTTCAGGACCCCCCTCCGTTGGGGTCCTGGACACCCTACTTACGGACATATAACTCATTTTCGAGATCTACAGTTCCAATAACATATAAAAAGATACAAATATTGTTGTTATACGAAGTTTATTAACTCAGTACCGCACGGAGCCAGCATCGAGCCGGTGCCTGGATCCCGAATCCGGATCCGTGTCTAACTTACTCATTCCTAATCTATAACTCACTCAATTTCAACTTCTAACGCCATTTCAATTTTTAGGGGGGTCAGCACCCCCCCCCCGTCTACGACGAGGTTACGTCACCCCCTATGGGGTTGTTAAATTTGAAGGAGATACCATGTAGCAAACTCTATCCGTTACTAAGTGAGGTGCGGTGCTTAGCGGTGTGGTGCTGTGCGGTGCGGTACAAGCCTTGTGGGGCCATATACGTTATAATATATATATAATATATATTTATTTATTTATTTATTTTATTTAATTTTTATTTATTTATTTATTTATTATTTATTTATTTATTTATATATTTATTATTTATTTTTATTTATTATTTTTTATTTTTTATTTTTTTATTTATTTAATTATTTATTTTTTATTTATTTATTTTATTTAATTAATTAATTAATTTTTATTGTTTTTCGAAAAAAACCTGCGGTTTTTTTCGTCGATAGAAGGGTAGAAATTACACGGTAATTAAAAAATTCATTTTTAGTGCTAAAAGCACTAAAAAGTATATTCGCCTATAGGCGAATGTATGTTCGGGTGGGTACCTTATATGAAGGGTGTATACCAAGTTTCGTCGTTCTATGTCAATATTTCAGGTTTTGGGGGCTGGAGACCCCCCTTTGGATGTGTACGACTAATTAACTCCATATATGATGTGGGTACCTTATATGAAGGGTGTATACCAAGTTTCGTCGTCTACATGTCAATATTTGCAGGTTTTGGGGCTGGAGACCCCCTTTGTGGTGTACGGTTATTTAACTCATATATGATGTGAGGTACTTATATGAAGGGTGTATACCAAGCTTCAGCTTCTACGGGGCAATATCTCAGTGTTTGGGGGGCTGGAACCCCTTGTGGTGTACACGGTTATTAACTCCATATATGATGTTGGTACCTTATATGAACGGTGTATACCAAGTTTCAGCCTTCTACGGCAATATCTCAGGTTTTGGGGGCTGGAGACCCCCCCTTTGTGGTGTACGGTTATTTAACTCCTTATATGATGTGGGTACCTTATATGAAGGGTGTATACCACGTTTTCAGCCTTCTAGCGGTAATAGTTTCTAGATTTTGGGGGCTGGGAGACCCCCTTTGAAGATGACGACTATTTAACTCCATATATGATGTGGTACCTTATATGAAGGGTGTATACCAAGTTTCGTCGTTCTATGTCAATATTTCAGGTTTTGGGGGCTGGAGACCCCCCCTTTGTGGTGTACGGTTATTTAACTCCTTATATGATGTGGGTACCTTATATGAAGGGTGTATACCAAGTTTCAACCTTCTACGGCAATATCTCAGGTTTGAGGGGGGGCTAGCTAATTTATTAATTAATTAATTAATTAATTAATTAATTAATTAATTAATTAATTAATTAATTAATTAATTAATTAATTAATTAATTATTAATAAATTATTAATTATATTAATTTTTTATTGTTTCGAAAAAAACCTGCGGTTTTTTTCGTCGATAGAAGGGGTAGAAATTTGACCGTCATTATTTATTCATTTAGGGCTTTATTTATTTATTTATTTATTTATTTAATTAATTAATTAATTTTTATTGTTTCGAAAAAAACCTGCGGTTTTTTTCGTCGATAGAAGGGTAGAAATTACACGGTAATTAAAAAAATTCATTTTTAGTGCTAAAAGCACTAAAAAGTATATTCGCCTATAGGCGAATGTATGTTCGGGTGGGTACCTTATATGAAGGGTGTATACCAAGTTTCGTCGTTCTATGTCAATATTTCAGGTTTTGGGGGCTGGAGACCCCCCTTTGGATGTGTACGACTAATTAACTCCATATATGATGTGGGTACCTTATATGAAGGGTGTATACCAAGTTTCGTCGTTCTATGTCAATATTTCAGGTTTTGGGGGCTGGAGACCCCCCCTTTGTGGTGTACGGCTATTTAACTCCATATATGATGTGGGTACCTTATATGAAGGGTGTATACCAAGTTTCAGCCTTCTACGGCAATATCTCAGGTTTGGGGGGCTGGAGACCCCCCCTTTGTGGTGTACGGTTATTTAACTCCATATATGATGTGGGTACCTTATATGAAGGGTGTATACCAAGTTTCAGCCTTCTACGGCAATATCTCAGGTTTTGGGGCTGGAGACCCCCCTTTGGATGTGTACGACTATTTAACTCCATATATGATGTGGGTACCTTATATAAGGGTGTATACCAAGTTTCGTCGTTTTATGTCAATATATATTTCAGGTTTTGGGGGCTGGAGAACCCCCTTTTGTGTGTAATAGCGGTTATTTAACTACTTAATGAATGTGGTACCTTTAATATGAAGGGTGTATAACCAAGTTTCAACCTTCTACGGCAATATCTCAGGGTTGGGGGGGGGGCGTAGCTAATTTATTAATTAATTAATTATTATTAATTAATTAATTAATTAATTAATTAATTAATACTTTATTTTTATTGTTCGAAAAAAACTGTGGTTTTTTTCGTCGATAGAAGGGTAGAAATTTACACGGTAATTAAAAAATTCATTTTAGTGCTAAAAGCACTAAAAAGTATGTTCGCCTATAGGCGAACATACATTCGCCGATAGGCGAACATTTGACCGTCAATATCAGGGATCAACTACTCCATATA
>JABUQX010061207.1:30000-38308 GCA_015478945.1 Trachelipus rathkii
TGAAATTCAAACGTTTGGCGCCTCTTTTCTTTCCCCAAAGAAAGGGAGTGCCAAAGGTTATGATTGGTGCTTGGGTCCTGAAGGGACGCCACCTAATCACGCCCGGGAGTCTTGTAGCGAACCTCTTAGTGTGAGGATGCCCTACAGAAATTGTTAGATTTAACCAAAGGCCGGCAGGTCTATTTAGGATAGGGAATTAGTGCATTATCTTATTAGTTAGTCTGTGTAATTCTTAATAGTGCTAACGTTGATATATGCCCATCCATTACTTATCCAATTGTTTAATGAAAATCATCTGTGTATTGTTATCTAACTATCACAAATAAACCAACTACGAGGAAAGTGCTCTAATTATCCCCCCTTGCTATGACTGTCGAAGTGATTTCGGCCTAGACGTCATTTTGGTGACCCCAGGAGCGACAGAGGCTAAACCCCTAATTGGAGTCAGATACGTTAATAATTGAAAAAAAAAAAAAATTTCCGGTACTTCTCGTTAGTTCAGTGCTTAAATATTGATAGCTAGGTCAAAGTAAATAAAATTATTTGAGTCAAAATTAATAACGTGAAGAAAAGTTTCTTATTAATCTCCTTTAAAATAAGAAAAAATAAAGTCGTTATTACTTCGAAAGCGAAAATTCAAATTCAAGCTCTCGATTTAGGCCTAAAATCAACGCCAAACAGTTGACTCAAAACTCAGTCGGTAACAACAAGACCATAGAAAATGGTATCGACTAAGAAGTTGACTCTTAGGACTCAAACAAAGAAGTCCACAAAAAGAGGGAAGGACCTAACTCCCTCTCCCCAACGCTTCTCCCCCTCTCATGATGAGGGAGGCCCCTCTACCTCTCTCTCGGAAACCGAGATGGAAACGACGCCACCATCTTCGCGCCAAAAGGAAAGGACGCGGCGTCCCAATATCGACTCACCTTTAAAAACATACAGTCATTTAACATCAAGTCAGTTACCAACCTTTGATCCATACGATGTTATAAATTGGTTAAGTGCGACCACTGCGATCTTCAAACTAAATCACATAGAAGATACCCACGAACGTGTTCGTTTGTTGGCCCCAATTTTGCCCACAAATTTGGTCTCCAAAATCACATTCCCTCTTCAAAACAACGCTTATCGTCTGCTATTACAAAACATAGAAGAAGTTTACCTCCCCGCCTTAAGAAACAGGATCCGGGATGTCTTTAAACAAGGCATGAGACCCGATGAGTTGCCCAGTGAATATCTCCATCGAGTCAAGGGGGTATTGGGGAACAAAAGCTTCGATGTGTTGGTAGAACACAACCCCAAATTTGCGATAGACCTCTTCTTGGAGCAGATGCCCCAAAATATTCAGATGTCAGTGTATTCCTTAGCCGAAGAAAATGACCTTGTAAGGATGGTCAAAGTTTCAGATGATCTTTATAAGAATTTTGTTCGAAAAGGAAGAAATTATCATCAACCAAACGAAGAACAGACTTGGAGCTCTGTAAATTCTGTACGTAACAAAACAGACTCCGCCTACCTTCATCCCAGCGCGCGCAACCAAGAGCGCCAACATGAAACTGAGAGCAAAAGTGAAGGTCAAATCGCCCACCAGATGGCCCACCTCACAAAAATTGTGACCGAGCTCGCACACGACTTTCAGCTGTTCATTAAAAACCAAGCGAACTCAGCTGAGAGAGGAAATAGGTAGGTCACGCTACTCAGAATCAGATACGAATGGATACAGTAAAGCCTTTAATAACGCTGTCAATCAATTATGTTTTTATCATGCTCGTTATCTCTTCAAAGCCTACAAATGTGAAAGCAATGAGTGTCCTATGTATCCATTAATATATGGTAATAACCAGAAAAATGTCCCATCGTCGTCGGAAAACTGCTAACAAGGCTGCGAACTTTACCATCTAATAGCAGCCGTGAAAACCATACTCACAATAGAAAAGTGAGATTTAATAATACCATTCAAGTGATAAGTGACCCTATTACAAACTGTGATGTGATTAATGAAATAAACTTACAAAATAAAAGTGCTGGTGAATTAAATATAAATTATATAAATCATAATAACTCTATTAACAATAATAAAAATAGTGAAAATTTTATTACTACTACTACTACTACTACTACTACTACTACTAATAATAATAATAATAATAATAATAATAATAATAATAATAATAATAATAATAATAATAATAATAATAATAATAATAATAATAATAATAATAATAATAATAATAATAATAATAATAATAATGACAATGAAAATAATATTATTATTAAAAACAATATGAACAATATTGATCCAGAAACTGATCAAAATATAGATACAACTACCAGCACTAACCAAATGATAAAAATAAATTCCATTAAAAATAACAATAAAAGTGAAAAAAATGAACAAATAAATGAAAACCGTATCAATCAATCTTATTCAATTCACACAAATGTACAAGGAATGCATGATCCTTCTAGTTTAAAGAACTCTAAAAATTTAAATATGAAAAGTAGTAGTAGTCCACAAAACAAAAATATATCAACAAATAATGATATTATATTAAATAATACTGACCTCAATACAGGTCTCGAAAGAAATGTCTCAAGCGATGTTGGTAATGTACAATATAACCATTTTATTACTACTGTTAATCCCTTGCATGTGGGATACGTCTTTTTTAACTCAAATTTATTAAATGGGGGGGGGTGTTATAGATAATATAAGTGAAAATGGAAGCAATCAAGCAAATATCCTGTCAGACCCAACTGATTTGAGTGCTGATAACGAGCGCTGCTTAAGCAGTGAGATAGTTGCAGCCGCTGTTGAGGGAGACAAAAGGGTTTGCAATATTGACAATTTGACCTTGTATATAGTCTATGACACACTAAATAAGATCGATTATTTGGTCGACTGCGGCTCTATAAGCAACCTCTTATCATGCAGTGCTAATGACCATCAGAAAGCACCGGTAGGATATATGCTTGCTGCTAATAATTCAAAAATTGAAATCTATGATATTAAAAATATTGAAATCGATTTGGGATTGGGACGTACTTATCGGGATACTTTCTATGTAGCTAATGTAAGCACCAATATTTTAGGATTAACCTTTTTAAAAAATTTTGAGATGGGCATAAATTTTAAAGAAGATTTATTGTTAGATCAAATTACAAATAAGACCATAAAATTGAGTAGAAATGTGAATTTTCATATTAATGATGCTCCTCTTTCTTCTTCTTCGAATCTCTCTCTCTCTCCTCCTCCTGTGCATGTACCTTCTAGTTCTTTAAATTTTAATGAGTTATTATCGAAATATTCAGAATTATTTGTAAACCCTTATCTCCCGGAAAACCACCACATCAAATTGAAACAAGAAAAAAGGTGGAATGAAATCTTTGAAAAATATAAAAATAAAAATAAGAGAATGAGCACAGCATTAATAGCTGAGGACGGTCAAATAACAACTGACGAAGAAGCCGCCTTTATTCCAGAGAGAGTATTAATAGAACTAGCCAACAATTATCCTTACAAAATAGATATAAAGGGACCGCCCATCTCCCTTAGGCCAAGGAGAGTCCCCCATAAACTTTATGCTCAAACAAAAGCAGAACTTGACAACCTCGTAGCTACAGGAGTTCTCCGCCGCAGCCATTCTCCCTGGTCTTTTCCCATGAGTGTGCTTCAGAAAAGCGAAAATCGAGTCAGAATAATCTCCGATTTTAGAGAATTGAACAAAAGAGCTGAGATAGGAGTCTATGGACTTCCGCACCTGCAAGATGCAATATCAAACCTGCAGGGGAGCCGTCTTTTCACCAAACTTGACGTGACGCAGGCATTTTACTCAGTGCCATTAGCCCCAGACTCACAAAAGTACTTTACCATCACTTCAAATGTCGGTTCGTTTACCTACAGGAACCTTCCCATGGGTTATGTGTCATCACCCTTTATCTTTCAATCTTACATTGATACAGTCCTACAAGGCCTACCGAATACTCAGGCCTATATGGATGTTATATTGATTCACACAAGACCGAAGGCACAAATCACTCCTGGAGAAAGGTATTGAAGAGGGTTAAGTTATCTGCACATAAGTTTAAATCCCACAAAATGCCAAGTGGCCAAAAAAGAGATTGAATACTTGGGATATACGGTCAATGAAAATGGTATAAGACCTAATCATGAGAAAATTGGGGATATTTTAAACACCCCAAAGCCCCGAACCATCAAAGAATTAAGATCTTTCCTCGGCCGAGTGAGCTTTTACCGCAGCAGCGTCCCATTATTTTCTGAATTAACAGCGCCCCTAAATCTATTTTTAAAGGGAAAACCTTACTCGAACCGCCGCGTCTGTTGGAATCTCACAGCAGATAAAGCCTTCAAAAATATTAAAAATGCTGTTGAAAATGCTTCTGTACTTGCTTATCCGGGCACCTCTTTAAATTACAAAATTATCATACATACCACAAATGTATCTACAGCTGCTGTTATTTTATCCGATACTGGCACAGACCACCTTCCGATTGCCTTTTATAGTTCACTCTTGTCACCTACCGAAAGAAATTATGACGAATCAAATCGCCTGTTAGTCTGCTTAACGAAAGTCTTCAAGAAGTACGGCTATCTCCTCACAAATAAAAATATTGATATAGAAACCAACTGCCGTGAACTCATAAACAAATATAAAAGAGCAAATGACGATAAAAATTTCAATATTCAAATTATTGACAAAAAAGAAAAATCCCTTAGAAGAATATTTATTAATAAATGATATCAATAATGATGATCCAAATAACGAAGAAAGTGAGACTACTGAAGCAGCAGAAACATCAAAAATCACATCCTCTCATACGAACACTGTGATTGGTCCTCATTTCAGCAAACTAGCCAATGAGAGCGAAGTTCCCACACTCCACGTGGATTCTTGTTCAAATTTTACAACCACCTACAAATATGAAGAACTTTCTCCAAAACTCAAAGCTCGTTATCATAGGGTAATAAAACAAAACCACACCCGTGCCGCGGTCGGCAGTCCAATGAAGGGTAAAAAGGTAGACCCTTTAAATAACCAAAATGTAAACAAAAGAAATTCCGAGAATAGTTCTCATGAGAAAAAAGGGACTTTAAAACCCAAAGGGTTGAGAATGAAAGAGAGAATAGAAATGGAAGAAAAAGAATTACTCAAAATAAGTGAAAAATCGCCAACTAAAAAGTTAGATGAAATAAATGATATACTTACTGAAAATACACGAATAAATTTAATTCAGCGCTGTAATGAAGCCCACATTGACTTGATAAAACGCTTCAGGAAAGAAGTTGACTACGCAGCCATTAGTAAAGACCAGTTAGAAGATGAATACATTAATTCATTACTTAAAAATAAAGAAAAAAGTTCATTAATCGTGAAGAAACAACCCTTTTGGTTCAAGAAGAATGAAGTCTCTCTCTTCGTTGATACCTCATTGAATTATGCCAGAGTCATTCTCCCAGAGCAACATATAGACGATATTATACGGATGACTCACTTTCAAGGACACCTCGGGATATCGCGCTGTCTTACCGCGATAAAAGGAGACTTTGTGTTTCGCAACATGCATAAGAGAGTGAAAGCACTTGTGAGAAGCTGTCCACAATGTCAAAGGGGAAAAACGGGACGGAGCATAAACCCTATTTACGGAAAGTATAAAGAAGTTTCCTACAAATTTCAAGATTTAAACTGTGACATACTAAAATTGCCTGTCTGTAGAGGATACAAGTACTTATTAACCCTCATTGATAGATACTCCCACTATGTGTGGGCCTTTCCCCTCAAGGATATCACCAAAGAAACCATTGTTAAAACATTAATAAACCAGCTAATTCCGATGTGTGGAGTTCCCAGCAATCTCATCACAGACAAAGGAGGAAATTTTACATCACATTTATTTGAAAGTGTGTGTAAACTGTTAGGAATAATGCATACAACGACCGCTAGTTATTCACCCTTCTCGAACTCCAAGGTGGAGGTGACTCATAAGATGATTCTAACCAGTTTAAGAACCATGCTAGCTGAACCAGGCATGGAGAGTCAAGGGTGGTTAGACGTTTTACCATTTGTCTTGTTTGCGCTTCGGCTCGCCCCTATCTCAGAATCAGGCATCTGCCCCAGCAAATTGATGTTCGGACAAGATATAAACATTCCTGACGGCTTGATAGACCCGTCTGTCCCAGACGGACCAAAATCCTATGACAATTATATTGAAAAACTGGCAGGGCTCATAGCCAAACCGCTCTCCCAAAGAACTAACTTAAGAAACAGAAGTGTGTTCGTTCCTCGAAATTTAAAAGATGCTAAATATCTGCTGGTAAAGAGTCAACAATATAACCGAGGAAAACTCTCGCCCAGATTCCACGGACCTTATAAAGTCGTGAAGATCACTAATAATAACGCTCATATTGTGAAAGGAGATAAGGTGGTAGTAGAAAATTTAAGAAATGTCAAAATTTTCTATAATCTCGTTCCTGACCCTCCAGAACGCAAGAAAAACGCGGAATAACAGAAGTAGAGAAAAGAAATGAGGAACCGAGGTAAAATAGCTCTTGAGGAAAATAAGAGTCTAAGACGTTGCTATGGTAATTAATACGAGAACAATAGTGTTTATAAATGGTATTAAATATTCATATTGTAAGTTCTTTCACCTTCCACAAGTAGTATTTCACCTGTTCTTCCACTTTCCTCAACTTTATATTTCATGTATTCAATCGAAGGAGGGTAAGAAAGTATCTCTGTGAAATCGAAAACAGGGGCCTCACCCCTGTTCTCCGAGGCAGAGATCCTTTTTTGCACTCGAAGCAGTTCTAAGGTAAAACTACGTTAGGGAATCCTTGTAAGACAATAGCATGCAGTGTCTTAGAGTGTATGCATCTCTGTAAGAGGCTATTGCAAACCTCCTGCATATCACTTTGCATAAATGGTGGTCTGCTTCATTCTTACATACTGTACATTATTTGAAATTCAAACGTTTGGCGCCTCTTTTCTTTCCCCAAAGAAAGGGAGTGCCAAACGAGGCTGTGATTGGTGCCTGGGTCCTGAAGGGACGCCACCAAATCACGCTCGGGAGTCTAGTAGAGAACCTCATAGCGTGAGGATGCCCTACCGAAATTGTTAGATTCAACCAAAGGCCGGCAGGTCAATTTAGGATAGGGAATTAGTGCTGTATCTTATTAGTTAGTCTGTGTAATTCATAATAGTGCTAACGTCGATATATGCCCATCTATTACTTATCCAATTATATACTGAAAATCATATTTGTCATTGTCATCTAACTATCACCAATAAATCAACTACGAGGAAAGTGCTCTAATTATCCCCCCTTGCTATGACTGTTTATATATATATATATATATATATATATATATATATATATATATACTATATATATATATATATATATATATATATATATATACTATAACTGCTATATATATATATATATATATATATATATATATATATATATATATATATATATATAACCAATATATATATATATATATATATATATATATATATACTATATATATATATATATATATATATATATATATATATATATATATATATATATAGTTATATATATATATATATATATATATATATATATATATATATATATATATATATATATATATATATATTCAGAGGTGGGCACCCGCTCATTTAGGGGTAGTCCGCTAGCGCACCTCCGCACCTCGAGAAAACGTAGTCCTTCGCTCTCCGCACCCTATTCAGACCATCAAACCTCCGCTATCGCTAGTCCGCACGTCCGAATTAAAAAAAAATAATATATATTATATATAGTATATATCCTTACAAAAAAAATTATTTATAAAATTATATGAAAAATTGAATGAATTGAGATTTTCCTCTTCCTAATCAATGTCTTCTTCAAACTACAAGAAATCTATAATCATCTTACCTTTCAAAAAGATTAACTGCTCAAAATTAAAAGCAGTTAATGCTGACCTCTTTGCCCCCAAATTTCCCCAATAATACTAAATATTCGCTCTACAGCAGCAGAACTAGGGAGAGGTGTATTATATTTTATGAACAAGTTCAACAAATTCTGCCAATGCTGAAAGGGAAGGATGCCCTTGGTGAGAGGAGTGCTGGTGTTAGTTCGCTTTCAGCAGTCCATTGCTAATTTAAGGTCCTCACTTAAATCATTCTGCCTCCTTTAAGAAATATTTTGACCACCCTGTCCACCCATAAGAAGGTCTATTTCGTTCAAGATTTTAGTAGAATCCATGAAAGCCTCGACGCCTGCAGAGTCGATGCCA
>JABUQX010061208.1:0-10000 GCA_015478945.1 Trachelipus rathkii
TGTAGGAGAGTTTTATTCCATCACATTTCACCCTCCAATTTCCAAAGGAACTTACTTCAAAATATTTACAAAAAATCTTTAAACAGAACATGAAAAATACTACACAAAGTAAGAAAATACATGATATCTTAAATAAGAACCCAAATTTCCCAATCTTTCGGGGCTTAATATCAACAAGGGAATCCCGGGGATCGGGATCGTGGAATCCGTTTAATGAATCACTGTAATATTATATATATTATATATATTTAAATATATTATAGAATATATAATATAATATATATATATATATAGGATATTATAAATATATTAATATATATTATATATTAACAGGGAGGTGGGGAGTATATTGTTCCTATGTTTAACTTAAAACACTCCTGTTCACGATCTCGAAATCTGATCATCGAATTATCCTTTCTTAACTCGATTTGTTTCTTTTTTGGTCTTTCTTAAAACTTTCTTCCTTCTACTACAATAATCTTGTGGCTTCTGCTATCTGTTCTCCAAACCAGAACGAGAACTTTCACGCCTCCTTTTTTTTTGAATAAATCTTACTATCTTCTCACGAGCTGTTTATACTCTTCTCATCCAGAAATACTGAGGGTCCTCATATTATAGGAAATTTCAATTACCACAACAGATGAGTTGGGGTCCTTCTTTCTCATGCAACTGATTTAGAGCTTGGAGAGGAGACCCGAATCATTTTGTGGAGATTCTCAACGATCTTGGAGCAACTAATAAGAACCCACACACATTCCGGATCGTCCCAACCAAATTCTGAACACACTTGACCTCTGTTTTCACACTATCCTTTCTCTCTATAATTAATAAATACCACCACCTCGGCTCCTATTGGTAATCCGACCACAACCTTATATCTCCCCTTAATTTTTAATACGTTCTCTTCCAACAGCTCCCATCCGCCCTACTCGTTTTCTTTTCTGGGCACCTTTGGATCTGGCCCGAATGTGGGGATCATGGTGGGGCCTGATGACGTTTGCCTTCTACCGACCTACTATAATGACTTACTGCTTTTGACCTCTTCTGGTGACGTTCGGTTCTGCCTGATAAGGTGGCGAGCTGTTAATTCGTTGATGGGAGGAGCCAGGTCATCCTTCTTCGACTAAATCTTTCTGCTCCTCTAAAATCCAGATGTATCGATGGCGTTGTGCTCTGCCATTTCAGGCTAGGGAGACAGGTGCCGTATCGGGAAGTGGGGAAAAAATTCGCTTTCCTATCACTTTCTGCGAATTTTCATTCAGCTAGAAAATCGTTGCAGGATACTCTACGACGAGCAAAGCGAGCTTTCAGCAAACGAAAAGTGCGCTAACCTTCCTGGTTCTCCTACTGAAAAATCTTTCTGCCTTTGCCATCTTATTCTCAACACTTCTGCATATTTACCTTTCCCCCTCTTATTCGATCTGATGGTTCTGTGCTAATTCTTCTACTGAAAAGACCAATCTCTTCCTTCGGCCCTCCTATTTTCCTTCTAACTGCAACCTGACAATTTTGCTGGCATTCCTGTTTCCTACTCCTTCTCCCCTCTCAGGTGTTCCTCATGCCTTTCCTGCGATACATTTGATCCGGCGTGCATGGGCTCACGAATATCTATTATGAACCGTTAAGGGGAGGCGTGGTGCGCCGGAGGCGATCCCCCGTGTTAGAGGGAGTGTTTGCTTCGCTGCGGCCCCTCCCCCTCGTTCAAACTATATCTCGAGTCTCAATTTTTACGTAACACTTCCCTGAGTGTTGAAGCACGCACATGTCCACCTATTTCCGAAAAAAGGAAGCCGGCTCTGATTCTTCTTACGTATCGCCATTTATACTCTCACTTGTATTCTTTCTAAGATCTTTGAGAACTCTATCTCAAAACTATCATTTCTTAGACATCATCCTGATCTCATTCACTTTCCGATCGCCAGATATGGCTTTCGGCGCTCGAGTCTACTGGCGATATACATTCCTATCTACGTGATTTTATGGTTTCAGGGCCCTAGAACTACGGGGTAGACTGCCTGGTGGCGCCTATGACATATTCCAAAGGCATTTGACGGGCTATGGCACGCGTCATATGCTTATCCAAGCTCCCCTCCTTGGGTTTCCTCCTTCCCTTTCCTTACTTAGTATAATTTTCTTTCAAATCCCTCAATATCGGCTGTTGTTGCTGGGGCGACTTGTATCTATTCCTTGTTTCTGTCTGTCAATTGTTCTGTCAAGGGTTCTGTCTTATCTCCTACTGTATTCGTACTTTCATTTATGATCTTCTCCCTGCACATCTAACTCGTATTCCGACTCCATATGTGACTGCATGAGGTCAACCCTTTCATTCTTCAAGACTCATTTCAATTATCTGCTCCCTCTTTATACTTCTAGAATTGCCTCGTCGGCTTAATCGTTTCCGATTCGCTATTCTCGCTGATCTGAGGAATAGAATTTCCCGGTGGTGGTCGTCTCCAAACCTTAGTTCGAAAATCAATTTCCTTTAAAAAACCCAACTCTACCAAATTCTGCCCTTGTCTGCTAAGGGACACCTCTCTAACTTTCCTATCTCTTTTCGACGTCTCTCGTCTCTCCTGTTCACAATTATAAACATCCTTGGCCTTACATAAACAAAAAATGTTCTTGGAAACCTACGATCACAGATAGGTTGCTATGGCGGGCCTGCCAAAGAAACTGGGGATTTCTGTGTAGACTGCGAGACTTTCTTTGCTTTCTCAGTTTACTGCCAGCTATTACAAGGGCCTCATCCGCCCTTGTATGGAGTACTAGTCTTTCATATCTGGGGGGGCTCATGGTTTCACCCTGCTTGTTAGATAGGGTGTCGAGGTCAAGGCCAAAAGGCTTGATAAATTGTTCCGTACTTACTCCAGTTCACGTTGACCCTTATCTTTGCGAGCTCCAAAAAGCCGCGCCCTGCCTGATGGTGTTGTGTTGCTTTAATCTCGTTTTCTATAAGGTACCGTAGTGGCAGGTGCTCGAGGGCACTTATCACCCCGGCGTGTACCACCACCTTTACGTGCGCCCCGCGTACACAAGGGATGCTATGTATCTGCACATTGAAGTTTGTTGTTGATTATGGTAACTCCAGACTAGTTCGTGCGGTGCTTCGCTTCATTTCCTCCACCTCGTGTTCTGTGGATTCTCTTCCATCTTCCTGTACTTTCTCCTACTGAATTTAATCTCCCCCACTTTCAAAGCCTGCGTGCTGCGATCTCGATCTGCTTAACTTTGCGGTTAGTTTTCGATTCTGAGGGATGTAGCCACCCCCTCCTGAATAGGGCTCTGCCCGTGATGTGTGACAACTAATAATAGATATATATATATATACGTCTATATACTATATATATAGTATATATACTCCATATATATATATATATATATATAAATATTAATATAATATATATATATATATAATTTAAATATATATATAATATATATATATATAAATATATAATATATATTATATGATATATAATATATATTATTTGAATTTATATATATATATATATATATATATATATATAATATATATATATTAATAATATTATATATATATATGGATAGATATATTATTATATATATATATATATATATATATATATATATAGTATATTATATATATATATATATATATATATATATATATATATATATATATATATATATATATATATATATATATATATATATATATATATATGTATATATATAATATATATATATATATATATATATATATATATATAATATATATATATATATATATATATATATGCTAGGTTGTATAAGGTAACTTATAAGGAAAAACCATAAAATCCGCAGACTTGCGGCTGGAATGCGGGAAAAATTGACAAAACGAATTCATTCAATATTTAAAAATCATCAATACGATGATTATTATTTTACACCAATTGAAATTAACTCAATTAAAGAAAAAAATCTAAATAATAAAACATCTACGTATAGTGTAATAAGGATGGACAACTACGAAAACAACCTTATATTTTTATGGTTCTTCAAGTATTGAACAATAATTTGTATTCCGATTTATAAAGTAGAATATCAATTAAGGTTGAAATAAAGAATGAAAAGTTAAAAACACCTTGGTATATTAAGAACAACAAGGACAATTTTCAGAAAGAAAAAAAAAAATAAATAAAATTCGTAATACCGTTGTTTATATTAGAATAAATAGAATTAGTAGGTTAGCGATTATTGATACGTAAATTTAGAAATAAAAATAATATATATGGGTGTGTGTGTGCAAGGATGTGTATATCTGTGTGTATATATATAGTTATATGTAGTGTTAGAATGTTGTGTGGGTTGTTGATAGAGTGTAGGTTTTAACCTTTTATATTTGGTATATTTATATTTTCGATCATTCTAACCTTTATCTGTTAGTATTGTTTGGGTATAATCGGTGAGCGGGGTGCGAGTGGCCTCAGGTGTTGAGAAGTACTGGGGTGGAAGTCCCACAAACGTGCAGCCTGGGTGAAAATAGATTATAGAAGAAGGAAAAGATGGGGAAGAGAGAGGTAATTAGGGTGGGATGACGTGAGAGGGGTAAACAAGGATTTGAAGAGGGAGGAAGTGGAGTTAATGTTTGAAGAAAGAAGTTGGATGTGTTAGGATAACTGAAACGTAAGCTGAAGGAAAGAGGGGAGCTGGATTTGGAAAATACAAAGGGATGGTATCAGGGGTGAAACGAGCAGGAGTAGGGGGAGGAAGGGGTGAGGAATATATTGAGAAAGAGAGTATGGATAAGTTAAAGGTGGTGTAGCAGGTGAGTTCAAGGTGGATAATGTGTGGGTAAACAGTGAAAATCGGGGGGGAAATCGTGGGTTTTATATGCGGCATATGCACCACGTGAAATGGAGCGAGGAGAGGAGCGAGGAGAGAAAGATTTTGGAATTGAGTTTGAATGAGTGCTGGGAAGGGTTTTGGGGTAAACGATTAAAATTTGGTCTATGGGGAAGATTTAAATGCAGGAGTGGTAGGGAGGGGTAGGGAAGAATAATAGGACCATGTGGAAGGTAGGGGAGAGAATGTTAATGGAGGGAAAGTCTGGTTAGAGTGGTGTATTTTTGTGAAAGAAGAATCGTAGTGGGGAATACTTGATTCAAAAAAAGTGCAAATCGATAAGTATACGCATGGAAGAGTGGAGGAGATAACGCGGGGGAGGGCGGACTGGATTTAATGTGTGTGTAAATTGGGGAAGGAGTAGAGATTAGATTACTAGATGTAAACGTATTATCTAGAGGGGCGGGGAGGGGGAGATATCGAATCACTATTTGGTGGTTGCAAGGTTAAGGGTGGGAGGAGAGGTGACGATTTAAGGAAAGGGGGGAAAAGAGGAGAGTGGAGGTGATAAAGGTGGAAAAGATTGGAGGAGACAGTGTGTAAGAGGGAGAGTTTAGGAGAGGTATGGAGGATAGATGGAGAGGACGTGATGACAGGACGTGGGAATGGGGGAGTAGAGGAGGAGTGGATGAGATTTAAAGAAGCAGTATGTGAAGAGGCTAGAAGGGTATGTGGAGTAAAAGGGTGGTGCAAGCAGAGGAAAGGGATGCGGAATGGTGGAGTGAGAGGTGAGGATGGTGTAGTGAAATAGGAAAAAGGGACGGCGTATTTGTGAACATGAGTTGGGAAGTAAGAGAGAGAAAGCTGGGAGACATATAGAAGGGTAGAGTGGAAGCAAAGAGGGCGGTGGGGAGGGCGAAAGAAGAGCAAAAGACGAGTGGTGTAGAAAGGTGACGAAAAATTTTTGAATCAGGAAGTAAGATGTTTTGGAAAGATAGGTAATAAAAAAAAGGAATGGAGAGGAGGGGTTGGGGGAGAGATTAAGGGAGAGTATGGAGGAGATGGCTGATAGGAGGAGAGGAAGGGTGGGAAAGGGGAGTATTTTAGTAGATTATGAATGAGGTGGGTGGGGGGGGGGAGGAGAAGATATGCATGAGGTGAGGATGGGAAAGTATTGGGAGGAGGAGGGGGAGGATGAAATACAAATGGAGAGAGCGGGGGAAATTTATTAGGGCCTTGAGAGTAAGGAAAAAAAAGGGAAGCTCCGCCAGTTGGATGGTGTGAGAATGAAATGTTACAGAGAGTGGTATAGTAGGGGTGGAGAGTAGCAGTGGCTTGTAAGGTTATTATAATAGTATATACTAGGAGTAGTGGTGTGGTACCGCAGGATTGGAAGGATGGTTGTTTGGTTCCCCTTGTATAAGCGGGAAAGAGGCGATAGGAATGGAATGTGGGAATTATAGAGGTATATGTCTTTTAGGTGTGGTAGGGAAAGTGTAGTGGTAGAATACTAGATGAAGAGAGTGAGAGGGTTTACGGAGGGAAGAATGGGGGGAGAACAAGGAGATTTTAGGAGGGAAGAGGGCTGTGTTGGAATTCAAGTATGTTTAACCGACTAAAGACTGTGGGGAGAAAAGTATTGAGAGAAAAGGGAAAGTGTATGGGTTGTTTTTTTTAAGATTTAGAGAAAGCATTATGATAGAGTGAGAGAGGGTGAATTGTGGAGGGTGTTGGAGGGAAATGGAGTGGGGTAAATTAGGGTAAAGATCAGGGCATTTTAAGGAAATAGTAGAATGTGGTGTTGAGAGTTAGGAGGGAGGGTGGAGAGGAGAGGGATTTTGGGAGAGGTGGCGAGAGGACTGAGGCAGAGGTGTTGTAATGTCCGCCTTGGCTATGTCAATTTGTTTTATGAGAGTGTTTGCGAGGAAGATGTGAGGGAGGGGAGGGGCTGGAGATTGATCATAAATGGGAATGAAGAAGGGAAGTGAACATGATTCTGTTTGCGGAAGATACTGCCCTAGTGGCGAAAAACGCGGAAGGGTTGAGGTATTTGAGTGAGGGAGTTTGAGAGAATGTGCGGACAAAAAGGGCTTAAAATTAAATCCTGGTAAGAGTAAAGTGTTAGTGTTTGAGGGAGGGAGGAAAGTGAGCGAGGGGAGGGGTTAGAGGTATCGAGTGGGGGGGGTTCTGTAGTTCTGGAAGAAGTAAAGAGTTTTAAGATATATAGGGATGGATTTGGGTAAGGATGGAGGGGAAGAGGAAGATGAAGAGGAGGAAGAACATGTTAGAAAAAGTAGGAGCAGGAAATTGAGAGCGTATGATTGAGTGCTTAATTCATAAAGTACACATTAATCGTTCTCGTAATTCGAATTATCACAGAAAAGTTAACCAGGAGTAAGTATGTTTGGAAAAAATGTGTGTGAATGTATACCAAGCACCCGGTTTTGTGGTGTGTAGATATGGGTAGGTGTAAAACGTAATGGTCGATTAAGGGGGGGTGGATGTGATCCAGGTCCAGGAAGAAGTTCGGAAAGTATTTGAAGGATTGAAGGGGGTTGAGGAGCGGTGGTAGTTGTGGAGATTAGTGTAGAAGGAGAGGAGGATTGTAGGAAAGTATGGTGGTGAGGCGAGAGATGTGAGTGGGAGGAATGGGTGGGGGTGGAAGAGCGGAGGAAGGGGAATGCTTAAGATGGTGCATGGGCAGATTTCTGGTGGAAATGGAGAACAGAGAGTGGTTAGGGGAGTATGGGAGGAGGCGGAGGAGATAGGAAGGAGAGGAAGGGGAAGACCAAGAAGGAGGGTGGATGGATGGAAGAAAGGAGATGCTGGAGGAGGAGAATGAGGGAGGAAGAGGTAGTGGTGTTGCGCGAGGGATGAGTAGTGGGGTGGAGGAGGCTGGGTGGTGGTGGGGCGATGATGAGGGGGGCTGGATATTGTAGGGGGAGAGGCGGTAGCTTACCACTACCCCCGCTCAAGGCGGGAAAAAAAGTGTAAAGATAATGAATAATAAATAAATAATAAATGAATAGTATTATATACTATATATATATTCATTGTGATATGTATATATAGTATATAGTATATAGTATTAAAAAATAATAGTACTATATTAGTATAATATATAATATATTAGGATAAAAATATATAGGTATAATGTAATGAATGGCATTGCAGGCTGAGCTAGACTTAAATAATTTTAAATTGCTGTGCTATGATATATTATCATATTAGTATATTAGTGTAAGTAGTCAAGGGAAATAATAGTAAATATAATAATAGTATAGTATATAGTATAGTATATAATATATATAGTAGTTATATATATATATAATATATACGTATATATATATATATATAATTTGTTCATTTAAATGCCATTTGCAAGAGTGCGTTTCAAACTTTAAAGCCTTATTACTATGAATCTGTCTGATGATCTGTAGCCATATTAGTGAAAGTCTATGTGGCAAAGTCATTTGGTAAATGTTACTCGTTTATTGAGAATATAATTCCAATTGCCGCCTTGCTAAGCCTGTCGTATAAGAAATGGCCCTATTGTAAATATATATAAATTTGTAGCTATGTTTGTTATGTCTTAGTCGCAAAGATATTGTAGAAATTCCATTTGCTTATTGAGCAATTTCCGACTTGCTAGGCTGTCACATAGGAAACTACTACTAAAATTAAGCTGAACCTATTTTATATGCATATTTCTGTAGACATGATATTTAAGCCTTTCAATCGTAAATCCATTTCGTAGAATCTAGTTACTTGTTGAACAATTATTTACAATTGCCGACTTGTTAAACCTGTCTTAGCAAAAACATCCCTATTATAAATATCTGTTTGTAGGTTTGTATAGCGAATGTTAGTTTTCCATTACTTTAATTTTAGTTCAGTTGACAAGCTCGATTGTCCATTTCTCCTCCACACCCGTCAACATGTCAGTTAAATTGACATCCAAATATCTCATAAGAAAGAAAATCAACAATTTCGGTAAAATTTGTTTACCCAGTGCCATTTATCTACCTGTCACTTGTTGATGAATGGCATTCTAACGTGCCTTCATATTGCGTGTTCTTTGCAAACGAAGGGTGGCATTTGGTGCTGGAGGGAGGGAAGTGGGAGAGATTTCAGTGGGGGAATTGAAAAGTGGCTGACCAAATATATAGAAATTGATGAAAAGAAATTGAGGTTTAAAAATTCGTATTTAACTTCAATTAATTTTAAAAATTAAATTATTATTATTATTATTATTATTATTATTATTATTATTATTATTATTATTATTATTATTATTATTATTATTATTAATTATTATTTTATTATTATCTTTTCATTATATTATTATATTATTATTATTATTATTATAATATAGAGAAATTGATGAAAAGTATATAGCATTATTATTATTATTATTATTATTATTATTTTATTATTATTATTATTATTATTATTATTATTATTATTATTATTATTATTATTATTATTATTATTATTATTATTATTATTATTATTATTATTATTATTATTATTATTATTATATTATTATTATTATTATTATTATTATTATTATTATTATTTTTTATTATTATTATTATTATTACTTATTATTCATTATTATTATTGATTAATTGGAAATTAAATGAATTTGAATATATTAATACTGAAAAAAAATTTGCAAAAAATTTAAAATGAAAATGTATAAATTAATATTTATAAAATAAAAAAGTAAAAATCTAATAGGTTAAAAAAAAGTGAAAGGGGGCGTGGCTTGTGAGTATTTATATAAAATAAATTTAGGGGGAAAAAAAAGTATTTAGAATTATTTTGTTGTTCATGGCAGTACTGTAATGCATCCGTGCTGGCCGCGAAAATTTTGAAGCGTATCCTGCTGTCCGTGACATGGTTCCTAACAGCATTACAGTCTGTCTAAGCGGCCAGCAAATGTAATGAAAGTTTATACTGCTCTCTTTTGCTGTTATGCAATGTCCGTGCAGCCCGCAGTAATATTGAAAGTCTATCCTACTTTCTATTAATGTTGGTAAAAAACGGTCGCGGAGGCTCTCAATAAAATAGAAACGTATCATGTTGTTCATCAAAGTATTCCAATTTGTTCATGCCACTTCTTCGCAGTTTTGCACTCTGTAATGCTAGTCGAATAGTAATTAAACTTTAGTAGCAATAGTAAATAAACTTT
>JABUQX010061208.1:15000-17500 GCA_015478945.1 Trachelipus rathkii
AAGAAGAAGAAGAAGAAGAAGAATGATGATAAGCAGCAGCAGAAGAAGAAAGAAGAAGAAGAAGAAGAAAAGAAGAAGAAGAAGAAGAAGAAGAAGAAGAATTATGAAAAGTAGCTTCACAGGAACAAATAATAATAATAATAATAATAATAATAATAATAATAATAATAATAATAATAATAATAATAATAATAATAATAATAATAATAATAATAATAATAATATAATATAATAATAATAATAATAAAAACTTCAAAGAGAAGTTCAAAGGGAAGCATAACGCTATCTGAAACATTTTTCCAATACATTTTTGCATGTTTTTGTTTTTTGCCTGAAGGGATTCGAACCCCCGCCTAGATAAGAATTCAGTGAAGTTCAATAATAAAAATCTCGCATTCCTTTTTATAATTAATGAAGATAAAAGTCTCGAAGAGAGTTGATAAAGATGAGTTAAAGTCACTTTTGCCTTTGACTCTTTTAATTACCGCTATATCAAAATAATGGAACTCTTTTCTCAAAGGGACTTTAATCATTCGGAATTAAGTAGGGAGAGTTGGGAGAGTAGAGAAAGTAGGGAGAGTTTGGGAAGGGAGAGGAGAGAGAAAAATAGTTGGGGAAAGTGATAATATGGAAAATTGGAAGACGGAATAACAAAGTTTTTGTATTCAGAGAGAGAGAATAGAGAGAGCGAGAACATAGAAGACTGAGGAGAAGACGATCAGACCGACGAGAGAGAGAAGCCGAGAGTCCGTCTATGAAAGAAGGCGAAGATGCAACAGACAGACACAAAGGACCAACAAGGCGACAGGATGATGTAGACGCAGAAAGAACTAAAAACGGAAGACATGGAGCAAAACGAAGTCGAGAGAGGTACATGAACAGGGACAAGATGAATTGAAGGAGACCCGACCGGAAGCCCCAGAACAAAGACAGACAGAGGAGAAGAAGAAAGAAAGAAAGAAGAGAGAAAAAAGAGATGGAAAAGATAAGAAGAAAGAAGAGAGGAATTAGACGAATATGCATATAGGTACAAGCAGAGCTGTTAGAAATAAAATAGAAAAGAAGAAAGAAGAGGAGCATCATTAAAGAAAGGAAAGGAAGAAGAGAAAAGAAAAAGACGGAGGAGAAGAATGTAAAAAGAGTAAAATTAGAGAAGAGAGAGTAGTAAGAGAGAAAAAAGAGAAGTAAGAGAAGAAGACGAGAGAGAGAGAGAGAAAAGGATGATGAAGGGAAACGAGAGTAAAAGAGATGTTCATCTACAGGCGGTAATGAAGTAACATATTTAAATAAGTAAAACAGACATGCAAACTTGCTTTATATATATATATATATATATATATAATATATATATATATATATATTATTATATACTATATAATATATAATATATATGATATAATATATATATATTAATTATATATATATATAATTAATATTATATAATATATATACTATATATATTATAGGTTTTAATATATATAATATATATATATATATATATATTATATATATATATTATATAATATATATATACGTATATTTATATATATAAATGTTTGTATCAATATGAATATTTCAAAAAAATAATATATTTTTTATATATATCATATATATATATATATATATTATATAATATATATATTATAATATATTTATATATAAAACTATTATATATAAATATATATATTAATATATTAAATTTATTATATATAATATATACTATATAATGCCGGCAACTATCCATCTCCGAACCTTGAGGACGAGATAATAATAGAAACGATAGCTGTCATGTGAGATGTTAGGTCTACTAGAGAAGGCTTCGACCATCTCCGGCTTTTATGTGAGATTGTCCACATCTGGCTCAGATAGCTTGAGTTGGATTATAATATTATAAGATGAGCAATTTCTTGAAACAGCATTACAGTATGGAATATACTCCATACTAGGTAGTATAGCGCCTATGCAGAGAAATTTTTGATTGATTGGGTATAGTTGTTCGTAATGGTCACTTCAAGGTATATATAGTCATCCAATATTGAATGGGTTATAATATTAACTTAGGTCTTTGAAATAACTTCCTTCAGAGAAGAATATTAGATTTGATAAGAGAGTGAGATACGATAATATGTGGCGTTATTTCCACTAGGAGGTATGGCTAGAAGGTTTCTTTCAAGTTAATATGTGCTAGCAGCTCCTAGACCAGACGCCTTAAACTAAATATATCTAATGAACGTTAAGGAAGCAATAGGCTCGGATTGTGCATTCCTCAGAATTATTTGAAGGGGAAGTTTATTATGGTTATTTTTTTAATAAGGGAGGGGACCTATTTTTTTTAAGCACCAATCCTTGTTGAGCTTTAACTTTTAAATGCTACTTAAGTGCTAACATTATCCCTCAGTAGCTATAAGCACGACATGTCCCAACCATATTACTGAAAAAGCCTTTATTTTATTTATTCCGCTTTCTGATATTTTCTGACGATCGTCTTGTATTTTGTGTA
>JABUQX010061208.1:25000-32500 GCA_015478945.1 Trachelipus rathkii
AGATAAATAAAAAAAAGGTAGCATATTTTTTATGATTAGAAAATCTTTTAGCAACTGAGTATTTTATTTATGTTTGGATATTTTGATATACCTCAGGTATGATAGCTAAAAGCTCGCTTAAAACTTTTAAACATAAGCCGTTTTCGTTTTTGCATTTGTGCTTACTAAACGTAAGAAATGCTTGAGTTTGCGCTCGTTTTTGTCAAACTTAGTTCAAAATCGTGAAAAATGCTCACCAAACGTAAGGAATTTCCTTAATTCTGCAAGGTTGCTATTGCTCGTGCTTGCCGAATTTAGCACGTTCTTGCAAAAAAATGTAAACAACAAATTTCAGCAGGATAGGGCCGTTTGAATAGATGAATGTTTCATTCAATAAAATTAGCTTTAAATCTATTTCTTCCAAATCGATATACTCCATCACAGTAGTTGATCATTTATTTGTAATATGAACCATATGTTTTTTTTTATTTCTGTTTATTCTAAAACCACATGCTCCATCACAACAGCTGATTCCAATTGTTTGTAAACAAAAGTGACTTTTATGAGAAATCGCGTTCGTTTATGCACGAAATTCGTGCTAAAACTGGGTAAGCATTTCTCATCGAGCGAAAGCTCAAATGACAAAAACGAAAACGGTCATATTAAAATTGTAGGTCGCGAAGGAATTCAAGGAGGGGGTGAGAGGAGTTGGAAACCATGAAACATCTATATTGGTGACCAGAAAAAATAAACAAAATGAAGCAACATTTATTCTAAATTTTTCAAAATAAATATAAAATCAATGAGATGGGTGTGCCTTCTTTTTCTTTAACTCATTTCTTGAATTCTGGTTCTATGTTTGAGGCGCAATAATCAAATTTTACTCCATTTGTATTCTATTTTGATTCTTAGTTTTCGTGTCCACCATTGAAGAGAATGCTTGTTCATACAGGTATGATGTGACCGGTGGTATCAATAGTTTCAGAGCTTCTCTTGCAAGCTCTGGGTATTCTTCCTTTCATTTTATCCAGAAGATGTGAGTAGTGATAAACACAAATGCCAGTCCACTCCAATCAGAGAGCCGTATTACTCTGACGTCACAAAGCCCCTCCCTTTTTTGTTTTTGTCGTTGTTTGGTTTGGTTTTGTTGTTGTTTGATGTTGCGCGCGTGACACACACACAGACACACACGATGAGAGGGTAGGAATGACGTCATATTTTAGTTTTTTGCTCTTTGATGATGATGCGCGCTCATTCATCTACTATATATATATATATATATATATATATATATATATATATATATATATATATATATATATAATATATTATATATATATAATATATATATATATATTATTAATTTGTTATATGATGTTTAAATATTTTTATTTAAATTAAATTGTTTAGTTTTAAATAATAAGCTGCGCAGCTATGTGCATATACAGACAAAAATTATACCGATGTGGAATTGAACTTGCGTCGAAGTCTGAAATACTCCGTGGAACTCGATCGCTCCGTCCCTCTTGCGCCCCGCTCTCAATAGCGTGAGTCACGTGGTGTTTACCCACTGAAAACCATTCCGGATGCCATTAGGATGCAAGGCGAGATTTGTTATTAGCTTAAAAGCATTCGAATATGTTTTATTATTATATATAATACATTATATATATAATATATATTATATATATATATATATACTATATATATATAATATACTATATATTATATATATATGATATTATTATATAGTATATATATATATATATATATATATATATAGTCCCTTCATGCCTAAGAGAGAAATAATTTTCGGAGCCCTTTCAATCTTGGAGCAAACATATGTAGTGTCAGCTTTCCAGCTCCATGGTTTTATGCCGCTACGCCTCCTGCAAGTTAGTGTTGAGTTCTTTAACTTGAATATGACCTTAGCTAGAATGAAAATAAATAATTGACATGCTTCAGTGGTGGGATTAGAGTCCGAGCTGACTCTTGAGGCAGATAACGGTGCGGGTCCGGCACCGGTGTTGGAGCCAAATCTTGAAATCTGTATAGAAATGTATAATAGCTCAAGTAAAGTCTTTCCCTAGGTTAACGAACCCATAGAACTTGTTTTTAAGGGTATCAACACCCTCAAGGATGTCTAAGGACCCCCATTAGGGGTCTTAGATGAAAAAAAAAGTACAGTGCATAGCTGAGGAAGGAGTAGGAAGGAATCGGACCGACTCCTGAGTGAAGGTAGAGCTGAACTGTACAGGGAGGTGAGCAGGAGTAGTACGATGCTTAAATCAAAACTTGCTTCAGACTTGCCTAATGTATGTCACTTTAAGCCCTATGTAATAAAGGGTGCTGAGATCGAATACGTTGTTCTTATTCCTCTAGCGGTGGTAATAGTTTTTGTAGTAGTAGTAGTAGTAGTAATAGTAGTAGTAGTAGTAGTAGTAGTAGTAGTGGTAGTTACCATAGTCAATTCTATTTTGTTTAACGTGTTGCGTGAGGGGCCAACGCGTGCGCGCGTGCAGTCAGGCGCGATCAGGCACTATCCGGCGCGACCCGACGCGAAACCGAGGAGTGTGCCCGCAGGCGCAATATTAGCTCACGGACGCTTAAATATTCTAGTTGTAACGCTATTCTATAACGTTATGCAATATATTCCGTGTTCTACGCTTCGCCCTTACACTTTTAATAAAATCTTTATTCCATTTATATTTTTAATTTTTTTTTCATATAACCCATTTTCTAAACCTAGAGCTCAATATTTTGTTTTAAATGGAAAAATTTTAGTTATAGAAAATTTGCTTCATTATTAAAAGTTTTTTTAAACATTTTATGGTTCTACTAAAATATTTTAATTTTTTTTATTAAAACCTTGTTCTTTATTGATTCTAAGGTAATAATTCAAAAAGGCAGTAGCGCAAACGTCCCACATCAACCACCTTCCCACAGGTCAGGCGCTATTGTTTATCAGCTTTAAGTAATATTTGAACATATATTTTATGAAAATGACTTCATTGTTTATTGAAAATTGGAAAAGGTTTTAAATTTTTTATTAAAAATGTTTTTTATTGACCCTAAGGCAGGAAGTCAATAAAGCAGTAGCGCAAACGCCCCACATCACCCCCTCCCCGCAAGCCATGCGCTACTGCTTTACTGCTTTAAGTCATATTTGAACACATTTTGTGATAATAACTTCATTGTATATTGAACATTGGAATATTCAAGGGGATAATTACAAGTAAATAATACATGCCCGAAGGAGACTTTCTATTTTCGCACTATATTTTATGACTGTTCACTCATCAAAGGTTATATCACAGCTGATCTCTTTCCCACCCTATCCATCATAATATAATGAATGTCATTACAAAGAGCTGATTGGTACATTGCAGCCAATCCAGAGATAGTGATGACGAATAAACATTTGATAAGAGGCAGATGTGCAAAGTCATTGATATTTCAGTTTCGTAATGTGTGTCATGGCGTAAAGACGGTGTTCATAGGCTGATGACGATAATAGGTGAGTATATATATATATATATATATATATATATATATATATATATATATATATATATATATATATATATATATAGTTATATATAGCATATATATGACTATAAAAACAAAGAAGCTTTTATTGACCGGACTAGCCTTCGAGAAAGCAGTTATTTCTCCCTCTTCAGACCCATTAAGTATTGGGCTTAAAGAGGTGAAACAATTACTTTCTCGAAAGGCTAGGCCGGTTTTATCAAAAGTTTTTGTTTTCTTTGTGATGTTTATAGTTCTATATATTATAGCATGTTTATAGTGTTTTATCATATATATATATATATATATATATAGTAATATATAGTATATAAATATATATATATATAAAATATATATATATATATATATATATATATATATATATATATATATATATATATATATATATATATATATATATATATATATATATATATATATATATATATATATATATATAAATATATATATATATATATATATATATATATATACATTTGTATATATATATATATATATATATATATATATATATATATATATATATATGAGTATATATATATATATATATATATATTCTTCTTTACGAACAGGAATTGAAGAAAATTTTAATTTAAAATATTTTTATTACATATTTTCTATAATTTTAAATATACAATATGTGCATACGAACAAATAAACTTTATTTCCAACCACAAACATCTTGATTAGGACCGGTAGGCATTGTAACATATTCTTCCGATATCCCATTTTTTATAGTTGTTATTGTATAGTTGATCAAATGCTTCTTTGAATGTTCATCAAGATCTTGATTGGATAAAGTATGTATCTTAGCCGAAATATTTAGATGAATTGGGACGTTAATTTTCATTTTAAAACGTGATACACATTGACGATAAATGTTTAATGCACATTGTTTCTTTATTTGCTCTATATGACCATCCAGTATAGGTATCATATTATTATTCTTTAATGTTATATCGAAGTATTTAGTCTCAGGTCCTTCTTTCATTGAGGCCGATGCACGTATTCTATGACCATTTACGTTATCAGATACACATACAATACGCATTCTATCAGGATTCAGGATCACGTGGTGTATACGGATACCGTGAAGAAAACTCTAATGTATAACCTAGAATATGTAAACCATGTTTATTAAAATAAACCAACACATTTGAATATAAGCTATAAGCCCCATAGCTACACCTTCGCCTGTATTACAAACACTGTTGACGTGAAGAGGGTTGTTACACAACAAACAGTCTTCAAGTCTTTCTTAAATATACCATGAAAATCGTGACATCATAGGGCATCTGTTGTATATAGACAACATGAATTTTCAAGAAACTTTCAGGAAATATTGCTTTTCAGTTCTATATATATGGCACATTACATGTCATTATCTATATATATATATATATATATATATATATATATATATATATATATAGATAATTTATTATATATATAAAAATATATATATATATATATATATATATATATATATATATATATATATATATATATATATATATATATATATATATATTAGTTCATATGAAAAAAGTTCATAAAGGGGAATAAAAATCAAGTTTTCCTTTTAAAGCATTTACAATGTAATTAGAAATTACATAATCATTAATATATATATTTTTAACATTGAATATATTTACAAATTCATCAAAACCAACATTGTTTAAAAAAAACATATAATGAAATAAATACAACCGACTCCACATAAATTGGAATATTGAGGTTGAATAGGGTAATAAAGTTTTTATATAATTTGCATTATTATATTTTAAAAAAGAAATTACACAATGTTAACTCCACATAAATTTTAAACGCAGAGAATCAATAAGATAAAACAAAGCCATTTATATCCCTATTTATAACTATCCAATGACTTCCAGTAGTAATGTGACGAGGCGAAGTGTTAAGTACAAAACCAGTATCCTTCTCCAGTTTCACTGACCCGATTTTATTAATAGCGAAGGCTCCTGTAAATCTTGATTCATTTTTAAACAGTCTTAATTTTATCTTCCTTTATTTTTAATAATTCAAGATAATATTACGCACTCTGCCAATTTCGTTGAGCTGAAGATGTTCTAAATGAACCAAGACTGTGATAGGAGATTGCAGATTTGGTCTAAAGGTGAGACTTAACCTTAATGTTCCTTTTCTTAAAATGTTTAAATGATTTGCGTTACAAGCTGAAAGATCAGCTGTGAGGTCGTATGCGCATAAATTACTATTCTCTGCGTATGCTTCGAGATCGAGACCTGTTCCACTATCGTTACACGAAACAGTATTGGCTATTAAATCGTAAAAAGGTCTTGAGCAAAGAGATTGTGATCCATTATATAACATTTCATAGTCACGATCATAAGGTTGCCCGTTTACATGGAGACTGATACCTCTGAGTTCAAAGGTGAGAATTTAAAGGATTACTTTTTATAACTTCCCGAGTACGCTTCATGTTCAATAATCCTTTCTAAAGTAAATTTCCGTCCACAATGTTAGGGATATTGATACTCGATAATCCTTGAGTGAAATTAAATAACTTTATTCAATTCTTTTGATAGGATACTTTGCTGTAGTGTTCAATAGAGATTTTTCAATTTCCAAATGTCTCTGGGGTAATAATTTTACTTTTCTAACATAAAGATATGCGTCTAATAACTTGAAAACAGGTTCAGGACATGTAGTAGTGACAGCAGGTTTGCTTTTTATTTTCAGAGCAAATTGAGCAACAGATCTAGTTAATCGAATTCTAGAATTTCCGGAAGGAAGAATAAGTCTTTAATGATAGAAGATATCTCCATTTAAAAGTCCCTAAAATTCATGTGTTACTTGCGAATTTAGCAGCTTTATCTATATGCTTATCAACATCTTTGAACCTATAAAAACCACATGATTAAAGATGCGACTGCTTAGCATCATCTGAATAATTTAACAGATGTTTTATATAACTTCTGTATGGATAATTTGCCACTGACGCTAATAGATATGTATCATTGAGATACATTTCAAGCTGGTTAAAACATTTACACAAGAAATTTGATTCCGTGTACACTATGTGATCATCGGATGAAGGAAGGTTTGAACCATCGGCTTTCGTCAATTTGGTTTTTAAATATAACAACACATTGGATGGATCATGATACTGATCCGAAGTGTCTTTGATGTTGAATTCTAAAGATACATCGGTGTTGGTAATTGAATGAATAGGGTTAATACTGATGAAATTAGTCTCACTTACACTAATTTGTGTAGGATTCATGGAAAAAAAGGTCTAATTCACTCTTACAACAGTCTGGACTAGAAAGATGAAGGAAATGTATCTTGCAGGTATGATCACCGATAGTGTAATGAGTAGAGTCTTGATTATCCGTTTCTTACATACCTTGCAGATGTCTGATGTTACTATTTATGTAAAAGATGCCAGTTAGTAAATAAATAACAAAGACATCAATACGTTTTATATTTAGAGGTCTTTTTACCTTAATTTTTTTCTTCACATTTTATTACGACCTTTACCTTGACCGTCATCCTACGCCTTATTTTCCGTTTAACATTATCCAACAATTCATCAGAGACATCAGCTATACGCCTTTTTAAGGAGTCACTTGGATTAGCTCCTGATGCAATATTATGTATAGTATTCAACCCTGTTCTAGTCGCTTTTTTAACAATATATTATCCACCTCTTCTAAACAGAGGCATAGCGCTTCTCATTAATTTAGCGAAAATCCTCTCAGTCCATAACCCCTTTGTAATAACGAACCCTTGAAAACTCTTTCACAGTATATTATTAATGGAGCTTCTTTCTTAACCTATCTTTACACTGCGAGAGCGAGATAGTGAATGAATAAATATAAACTATCACATTATATATAAGTCCTCTTATACTGTGATATATTTCTTGTAAGTCTTCTAACATTACATATGAAAAACTTTCAACTACTCGTAAAATATAGTCTATAATGT
>JABUQX010061208.1:37500-40000 GCA_015478945.1 Trachelipus rathkii
TACAGAGCTATTATGAGAGGTGTACGTAATTATTGTGAGAGCAAGGATTCTTGCCCTCATTATTGCCATATATATATATATATATATATATATATATATAGTAAAGAAAGATATAGGGTATAGATATGAGCTTATATAAATATATATATTATATATATAAATATTGTATATTATATATATATATATATATATATATATATATATATATATATATATATATATATATATATATATATATATATATATATATATATAATTCTTATCATCATTTCCCGCATGACTGCAGGGTGGTGTTAACTGCAGAAAATTATGCATGATTCTGCAACTATTCATGGGAAGTGTAATTTTCAAATAAGGGGTTTCCAACCCTTGGTAGTCAAGCGAAGTATCGATATCCAAGTTTCACTGGCCAGAATTGTGTTATAATTTTCATTTTTATTTAATAATCCAAATATAATTCTTTTTTTTTTTTTAAATAATTCATAACAAGAACTGGGTGTATAAATTTTGACGCTTCTTCATTTCAATTTCAGATACATTTCTTTATTTTATTTTTTTATTTTTAAAGAATATAAATAATTGAAAAGAATCTTAAAAAAATGTTACTCCGCCAATAAGTTTTTATAATATATAAAATGTAAGTAAAGAACGTTTTTAATAAAAAAAAAATATTAAAACCTTTTCCAATTTTCAATAAACAATGAAGTTATTTTCATAAAATATATGTTAAAATATGACTTAAAGCTGTAAATCAATAGCGCATGGCCTGCGGAGAAGGGGGTTGATGTGGGGCGTTTGTGCTACTGATTAATATATGGATTTCGTACTTTTAACATACTCACTTATTTAAATGTAATTTAATTAAGAATTAGTTTAAATACATGAAACAAATACATAAAAATATAAAATACAAATTTTATTTCTCGCATTATTTTTATTTAAAAATCAAAATAGTTGAAAATATTTGAAATTCTCCAATAACCCCCCCCCCCGTGCACCCCATATACACACACAGACCTACATGCATACACTTACACACACCTACACACACATACACACACACTCGCATATAAACACGCCTACACACTCACACACACATACACATACACACACATACTCACACCCACACAAACACTCATACACATACATACACAAACACACACACACACACACACACCTCTAACCTTATGGTTACAGAATAAATAGTAATTTCTAAAAATACAAATTTAAATCAACTAAATATTTTTCAAGGTCTTCAGAATACTGTAAAATTTTCGTTAAAAAAAAGTTTATTAAAACAGATTCTGCATCATATTTTTATAGCTCTGCATTTCATGATTTTGAAAGCTTTGTATCTCAGTTTTTAAAGCTCAAAAAGTCAATGCGTGTCTTATTAATTTTAAAGTTCTGCATCTCGTAGTTTTAAAATTCTCCATCTCATAGTTTCAAAAGCTCTACATCTCACAGTTTTTGATGATTTTCATTTCATAGTTTTTAAAGCTCTGTTTTTTATCGTTTTTACAGCTCTGAATTTCATAGTTTTTAAAGCACTGCACTTCATAGTTTTAAAAATCTGCATCTCATAGTGTTTAAAGTTCTGCATCTCATAGATTTTAAATTCTGCATCTCATAGTTTATAAAACTTTGCATATGATAATTTATAAAGCTTTGAATCTCATAGTTTGCAAAGTTCTCATAGTTTTTAAAGTCTTGCATCTCATAGTTTTTAAAGCTTTGCATTTATTAGTTTTTAAAGTTGTGTATCTCATTTCTTTTAAAACTCTGCACCTCATTGCTAAAAACAATGAGATGCAGAGTTTTAGAAGCTCTACATCTCATAGTTTATAAAGTTTTTCATCTCATAGTTTTTAAAGTTCTGTATCTTGTCGTGTTTATAGCTCTGTCTTCTATAGTTTTTTTTAAAAAAAAAAGTTGACACCTAACAAGGTATTTAATATATAACCCATTGGAAAAATCGATTAGGAAATTAGGCTCTATCATGCAATTCTCAAAATTAAATCGGCAGCCTGCCATGTTCAACATCAGTCTTAAGTAAAAAGAGTAACAGATGCTTTCGAATAAAGCTCATCCGTTTACCTCTCTTTAAACACAAGAAAGCTCTCTCAAGTCCCATTATACAGAAGAAATAAATTCAAGGACATAGGCGTACCTACGTTTTAATTGTGCTTAATGTAAAATGACGAGGTACGCACACTCCACCTAAAATGTCCCTATTTCGTTTAATTTTTGCTATGGGTTGTAGGATTTGTTTTAAAAAGAAATAAATATCATGGTAATTTTTTTTCTTTTTTGAAGCGGGAGGGGGGGCATTTTTTTAATGTTTTCATGTGAATATCGGCAAAACTGGACCTTTTAGACAAACTCCAATATATTTTTTTAATTCGCGCAAAAATGTACATAAGAAACAAGTCAAATATTATTATTATTATTATTATTATTATTATTATTATTATTATTATTATTATTATTATTATTATTA
>JABUQX010061209.1:0-15000 GCA_015478945.1 Trachelipus rathkii
AGAGATAAATAAGTAATACAAATCATAGAGAGAGAAATAAAAACGAGATATATATAATATAATATATAAATTATATAATATATATATATATATATAAATAATTAAAATTATTATATAAAATATAATATTGATATTATAATAATATAATTTAAATATATATAATAATTAAATATTATGTATAAATATATATAATATAATAGTAAAAATAAAAAATATAATATAATTATATAATAATATATATAATATAATAAACCATAAATAAAATATACAAAATATTTATAGTATAATAGATTAAAATGGAAGACCAGAAAGTTTTGATGGAAATTCGAGATAGACACAAATTAGATAAAATCTCTATATATAGAGTCATTAATATAATTGTATCTTTTCTTATATTTTACATATTGTAATTCATTAATACAATGTTCACAGTTTATTCTCACCATCTTAATATATCATATCTCATGGATCTGTTAGTGTAAAGATTATTTCTCTAGAATAGGTTAGGCCTCGTAACTGCCGGTGGGTATCTTCCAGCACGTGCACACACACACCACACACACACACACACACACACACACACAAGCTCAAGCTTAATCAACAAGCGATTATTACTAATGCGGAAAAACAAAAAAAATAAAAAAAAGAAATTAAATGACGTACCAAGATTAAAATCGGCTTAATAAGAAAAAAAAGGTGGTAATAACACTGTAATTTCTTATATATGATTTCGAAACACTCAATTTTCCAAAAAAAAAAAAAAAAAATTAAAGATAAAACTGCCTTCCACCGATCACCTCAAAATGTCGACTGGAGTCTTATAATTGTGGCGGTTGACGACTCGTGAAAGGTTTGAATTTCATGGGAATGCTCGAAATTAAATATTTTTTAAAGAAAGCAGGAATTGATAAGCGTGATGGATAGTAAAATGTATTCGTACTTTGTTCGCAGTAAAATCCAAAACAAAAAAAATAAACGCGTATTGTTACTAAGATATAAAAAAATATATAGTTAAAAAATTAGTTGCAAATTTTCTCCAAGTATTGGAACATGAATTGTGAAGAAACAAAATTAAAACCATGAAAAATATGGCTAAACGGCATTTGTGGCTAACGAAAAGTCTTCTTTCGCTTATTGACCAAAAATCAATAAAAACTTAAAGAAAAATGAAAATAGTAACCTCGAGGGATCCGTTTTAAAAGGACAAACAAAATGAAATATGAATGGCGCTAGTAAAATGAAAATTGATTTAATTATTTAAAAAAACTAATTTGCGAAGATGGAAATTCTGGCTGGGAATGGCCTCCGACGCCAGCCAACAGCTATTTACAGAAAGTAGCTATTGTATCGTATTTTCCTAAAAATTTTTAAAACTGTTTTCGAATGTACTTTTTGTTATTAATTAAATTAGTATTTAATTTACTTTATTGAGTGTGCATTATAACCATTGTTATTTAATGAAATTAATTTTATTATTAAAACTTTGCTGGAAAAGCCTTATTCAAAAATGGCTTTCTCGACCTCAACAAGAGTTTATCAAATTTTAATTTTGTTTTTCTCTTTCTTATTTCTTTATTAATTTTTCCTTAAAATTGCTTAAGCATTTACTGCAGTATTTTTAGATTTTTAATTTAATCAAATGTGATTTACAAATTGTGCTGTGACTTTTATCAAGTCTTATTTGAAACTTTAGTAAATATTTTATCATCCGAAGAAATGGTGCAATATTTTGGAAATGGCTTCATTTATCAGCCATAAAAAAAAATTATTTATTTTCCAATATTCTTTAAAATCTAGTTGGATTTTTGGGAATAGGTTCGATGAATATGTTTTTAAATAACGAAAAGAATGGTATCTGAATGAAGCTAGTACAATGAAAATTGATTTAGTTATTTAAAAAACACTAATTACTGAAAATAAAATCTCTGGCTGATGGGCGACTTATGCTATTGTATCGTATTTTGAACACGTGGTTTTGGGTGGTTAAAAGCTAATGGAAAGTCAAAATTAAAGAATATTTTCTGGAAATATAATTAAAATATATTCTTATTTTAATTAGATAGGTAGTTTTCGAAATGGAATATATATATATATATATATATATATTATATATATATATATATATATATATATAATATATATATATATATATATATATATATATATATATATATATATATATATATATGGTCAGCCTCCCGAAAGCAACATGCATGTAACAAATAAACGATAACAGCTACAAGGAAAATAAATAAAATTTTATTAATCAGGAGACCTTTTATCCATGAAATAAAAAAAAAAAAAAATAACGCTTTTGAAAAATTTAAATTGTTAAAAATGTTGGAAATCTGTATGATAATGATCATTTTTTTGAGAAAAACGAAGAAGCTCCATGCTACGAGAGAACGTAAAGGTTCCAATGTCGATTTTTTTAACTCAAAAATATCAAGTTTACGGTATAACCAGAAAGTGGAAGAGTCGGGTTTTCTGACGACCTATACCTGGGGGATGACGGGGGGGACTTCCTCCCCTCTGTCCTCCGTCGGCTTCGAACCCCCTAAAAAGGAATAAAAAGAAAAATTAACATTTCTCCAGATCATAATAAAAAAACATTTGGAAACCCTTTCTCTCGTAGTACTACTGCATAAATGGAAGGTTAAGAGAGCATACTCTGTCAGCCCTAAGATTATACTAATATTTAAGGTGTTATTATAAATATTATTGACATAAAATTAAATTTTTTTTAAAGTTTTATCGATGAAATTGCTTGCTGAAATCAAATGTTATTTATTTTCTTGTAGCTGTTATAGTTACATGCATGATTCTTTCGGGAGGCTGGCATATATATATATATATATATATATATATTATATATTATATATATATATATATTATATATATATATATATATATATATATATATATATAATATATATTATAATATATATTAGTGTTTCCGCACGATTGAGTTGGAAGAAATGGGGAACGATGTATCGGTTTTGTAAAATTTTTAAGTTTAATTACCAAATATGATACAAAATGTCAAAATCTTTGAAGCTGTTTTAATATACCGCCGCATGAAGAAGAGATATTCTTTTATTAAAGATTGAAATTTACCATATTTTGTTGTCACGACCATACCACATATGAAATACCATTAAACCATGCCAAAATCTTATAAGCCATTTGAAATGAAAGCATGGTGGAAAGGATTAAGACGAAAAGATCCCCTAATTTCTTATTAACGACCATATTACTTTGAAAACACCGCTTCTCGTCCGATCTGCGAAATAAAGCAAAGTTGGGTCTGGTTAGTACTTGGATGGGAGATCGCCTGGGAACACCAGATGTTGGCTTTCGCTTTATTTTTTATAAATATTTGTTTAATTTATCAGTTGCTTTCCCCCAGAAATCAGAGGCATGCATGATTATTTTATATTATATATTTATATAATATATATATATATATATATATTATATATTATATATATTTAATATATATATATATATATTATATATATATATATGTATGATATATATATATATATATATTATAATATATATATATATATTCTCACGATTGAGTTAGAAGAAATGGGTAACGGTGTATCGGCTGCGTAAAAATTAAATGGAATAGAAAATATCAAAATATTGGAAGCTGTTTTAAAATACTGCCGCATGGAAGAAGAGATAGGCTTTTATTAAAGATTGAAATTTACCGTATTTTGTTGTCAACGACCATACCACATTGAAATACCCTTAAACCATGCCAGAATCTTGAAAAAACCATTTGAAATGAGAGGGCATGGGAAGAAAGCATATAGACGAAAAGATCCCCTAATTTCTTGTCAACGACCATACTACGTTGAAAACACAGCACCTCGTCCGATCAGCGAAGTTAAGCAAAGTTGGGTCTGGTTAGTACTTGGATGTGAGACCGCCTGGGAACACCAGGGAATTGTAACACATTGGATACAAGTCGTTCAATTGTACCACTTGTAATTTTTTTACTTTTTTTTTACATTTGTCACCATATCTAGGCCACATCACAGGAGGCAGAGCCCTACTCTCTTAGCGGATGGGGTGCGCGTGTTGCACTATAATATACATATTTATGGTTCGCGACGTTAGCGTAACTCTCTGCTGTTGACTCACATTATCAGCAAGGTCTATTATTATAAGATTGAAGGGAAATTAATAGTTGCTATGACGCTCAGAGATATCATAATTAATTGAATTTTGCATTAATTAAACATGGCACAATCGTAGGGACGAGACAAATTTTCTCATGGAAAAATGGAAGAGAATTCGCACAGAAAACGGAGACTGCAGCGCACAGAGAGGAGTATAGGCTCGCCCCTTGCGATACTCTAGCGCTCATCTGAGAGTTAATCTCCACCTAGATTGTATTTCACTGCCTATCACATAGATGGGCGCAGGCAACTTCAGCACCATTCGTATATAGCGTTACTGTGCACAGGGTGTCGTTATGGTGTGAGTACGCGAGTTGGTAAGTTTCACCTTCGAACACGCTGCCTGCTGCGTATATGTATCACTATATATAGTAATTATTAATAGATGATAATAAGTCAATACAATTAAACATCTCGCCCTCGACAAAGATTATAGAGGGTCAAGTGCATTATTATGGAAAGTACATGATCAGTTATATATATAAGTATCACTTTTAGCTTTGATTCGATCACCTTGTCTCAAAAGTCACTAGGGTGATAAACCTAAGAGCCTACTACAAGATATATGAGAATAGTACTCCATAAGAGATACCCTTTAATAGCTGGAGTAACTGAGAAGAGGAAAATATAATCTTCACGCTCAGTCTTAAAAAGAACTATCTCACAGTTATTTTCTATTTGAGGATCACGCCTTAGCATAACGTTTGTTGATGTGATGATTTCCAATAGAACATTATATTTTTGTTTAAAGATAAAGGCCAAGGATGTTTTATTGTCAACAGTGAGAGATGTGCAATGATGAGAAACCGTTCGATAGAGATAGAGTAATTAGGTCTCATGTAGCGTTGGGCTCTATTTACGAGAGAGGGAGATTTGTAGAAGTTGAGTTTTTAAAGAATTGAAATTACAAGGTTGGGACGCGTAAACCCAATCGAATTCGATTCACGTATGATCTCTAGACAGAATAGAATAGTCGGAAAGATTAAGACGAAAGAGGCATCTCCATATTAATTGTAAAAAGGGAGAGAAGAATTATGAAATGAGTTAAGTTAGCAATGAAAGGCATAGTAGTCATCGCGTATAGTGATGTGGGAAGTGGTTTTTATTAGATAATAAGCGCAGTGAGAAAGATCATAATTGAAAGTAGAATAAACGTATAGACTGAGATCTTATTGTACGTGAGGACAATCCTGATAGCAGAAACGAAGACTATTTTGACAGAAAGACGACGCTCTAGCTCGTCGCTCTCATTGTCAGAACCGACGAGTCTTTGCACCAGTATAGTAGGTCGTTAAGGAAGAGATCATGAGATCATAAGTCTCCTAGATCATTCACATGTACTCTGCCAAAGAGAAGGAGTGATCACCCTACAGGATGCGCGGAGCTTGGAGAGTCCAGTGAACGCGTGTCCATGAATCTGGTCTCCAAATGCTTTGGATACTTCGTCAAGTCGCCCCACCACGCTCCAAAGTCTCTCTCCGTATCGCTCTCCTATGGGCCTGCGTATATCACATAATCAGTAAGAATAGGAAAGTATACATGGCTCAGTAGACTTGATGCTCGCTCGACAAAGCCGTACTTCGGCGATACTCCTCTGCGGAAGAAGTGAAATGAGATTTCCATGATTACAGTAACTCGGAGAGTTGAGAAGAGTTTCAAAGAATTCCTTAGTACACTATCAGGTGCAGAGCTTATAGGCGCGATAGTTAGCACAGGATCAGAGCGGCTTCCTTCTCTTTTGAATAGGTTTGACATGTGCCGTGCTTCACAACTTGTAGCTGGCACAAGTGTTAGTATTTCCGAGATCAACTATGCAGGAATACAGTTGAACGAGGGGAGGGATCAGCTCGAAGCACACTCCCTTAAAACTTCGGGGGGATGCCATCCGGGCCCCCGCCTTCCTAACATTCACTAGATCTCAGGATGCCATCGCACCCTATCAAATGTACACGCAAAGACAGGACACCTGGGCCGCGAGGAGGAATGCCAGAATCGTCAGGGTTGAGTTAGAGGAAATAGGGGCCGAAGAGATTGGCCTTCTCTCAGTTTGGAGAGTTGGCAACCGAGGCCATCAGATCGATACTGCAGGTCAGGATAAGCGAGATTTACTCGAAGTTTGTTAGAGATGTTTTCTGGCAAGTCTCATACTCTCCATAGAATGACTCTTTCAGTTATGAGAACTCCAAGGAGGTAGCGCACTTTCGTTTGATGAAAGCCGCTTTGCTCGTCGTCTCACAGAGTACTCCTCCCTAGCAACGATTCTAGCTTGAATGAAAATTAGCGAGAGTGATAGGAGAACGAGATTTTTTCCACCCCCTGATTAAGCGCTGTCTTAGCCTGAATGGCGCAGAGAAAGTAAAAAAGGGGAAATTGGAAATAATGAGAAAGATTTGTGAAGAAGGAATGAACCTGCCATCCCATCAACAATTACAGCTCACCTTATGGCAGAAGCCGAAGCGTCATATAGAGCTCAAAAGTAGCCTCAATTCAATTATAGGTTAGCGTAGAGTCGAACTAGTCGATGCGCTCCTCTCACATTCTCAATATCTCACGAATTCAAAGTGCCATATATAAAACGCGTAGTAGGCAGGATGGAGCATGCTGGAGAGAAAGTCTTATTAAAGTTACAGAGATAAAAGGTTGTGGTCCATTTACTCAAATAGGAGCGAAGGTAGTGTGTGTTTATATAGAGAGAAGGACTAGTGGTTCGAAATACATATGAGTATAAGTGTGATATCAAGAATCTTAGTTGGGACGACTCTGGAAAGTGTGTAGGTTTTCTTTGATTAGTTGCCTCGCGAATCGTTTGAGAATGCTTGTAAATGAATTCTCGCCATCTACACTCTATACCACTAAATCAAGTATGAGGGATTCTACATACAATATTCATGATGTTTTTAGTGTACTTTAGTATATACCCTAAATAGAGGATAGCTATCAAGTATTTTGGTATGAGAAGATATTACATCTTCTCAGATACTGTTGAGATGTGTTAAATATTAAAATTGTATTGTTCAAATGATATATGCAAAGTTGAAGTTGGACGCGATAAATAGAAGTTGACAAATATATATATACTGTTGGCGGGGTCAATTTGAGAATAACGAAAGTAGAAGCACAAGATTTTGTAGTAGATAGGAACGAAAGGATATTTGGGTCCACAAGAAGCAATCGAAGTTAAGGAACATTATGAGTGCAAGGTATACTAGCAGAGACTGTCGCTCTCACATAGGTGATGTAGTTTACAATAGGCACGAGGTCAGCAAGGTCACAGGCTGGGGGGTAATCTGGAGTTCCAGCAACAGATGGGCGCAAGCAGGTTAGCTGGTAAGTGTATGAAACAAGGCTTGTTATGATATACGCACTGTACGTGGAAAGCGAGTTAGAGGGTTTCAATATTACATATAATGCTCATATCATTGATATATATCTCTCAGTAACATAGAAGCATAGTTAGTGGATTAAGAGTAATGATAGGTGATATTTACAGAAGGCTAATAAAGGTTTGATATTTTAAGCCGCGGATTGAGTTGGATATAATAAGTTTATAGGAAAGCTACCGGATCTATGCATAAAATCTGCCATCTATTCACACACATATAACATCAATTCATATCAATACACATATAATCACCTAAGACATAGAACAAAGTAAAATATCACACTAATAAATAACATAAAAGTAAGAATTGGGATAAAATTGAAACAAATACTATAATAATCATAACTATTTAAAAAATTTAATGGCACTAAATATTCACATTAATAATAAAAATATTATATGTATATATATATCATATATGAATAACAAAACCAACTTAACACTTTTACTACAACTTACTAAACATTTATTAAAACTCATACAACTTAAAGAAAAAATAATATAATAAAACTAATCCTAACTTAAAAAATATAAGTATTAAAAATTATCAAAATGAATACAGAGCCTCCTGTTGTATCAGATTCCTACATTTTGACTCCAACATTCTCACGACATACTTCTGAGCCATTTTTGTAAAACATGCAAGGCAAACTTACATGAATAAAAAAAAAATGTAAGAAAAAAAAAACTATTTTTAAAACTCCAAACTTTAAACCTCGCCGAAAAGAATAAATGATTAATTTCACTTAGATACAATTTAATAAAACTCTCAATTAAAATAATAAACAACGAGAGATTATAGAATAAAAACAACATTACTATATATATAATATACACACAAAAAAAAAAACTAAATAAAATAATATAACTAATATAATAACAATAACGCTCACAATAAGATTAAAGATAAACTTATATTAAACCGAGGGAGACACTTTTCATAAACTCACGTCACACTAATACTACAATAGTAATTAAAATACATAGTCACCCTTAACAATATATTTTTTTATAGCTTGTAGCTCACAATAAAAATTTGTACGTCTATAGTAATAGTAACTCATAAAATTACAATGATATTGGCATAATTTTGAATATAAGTTAGTCTTGCGTAATTCTGTATTACGAGGTTCTTGAGGTTATAGATATAATTAATATTATCTTTATGATTTGTATATATTATAATTACTTTTTATTGTTTGATCTATTAGGAATTTCTATTTTATAAAATTGGACAAGGCTTTTAACATTCTTTATATATAGTTATACGCAAATATTAATTATTGCAAATATTCTATTATTTCACATTGATCCTGAATTTTGTTTATTCATGATATCGTATTAATATGTAATATATAGTTATTTTTATGGAATAATTACGATTTTTTTCATGAACATTATCAACGATGTTGAGGTTTTAATACAAAAATCGTACTATAAGTCTTAATTTTAAAATAAAGGACTTCATCTTTAATAAACACTTATACTCGAAATTGATATATAACAATTATATATAATTAATAATAAAAGTTAGATTCTTATATAGCAGATATCAGATATTCAACTAATATAAGCAAATAAATTTTCATCACAACACGATCTCTTAGACATTAGTAAAATATATGCCTACTACACTAACTTACTAACGATTTTTACTCTAATAACTCTATAACCCTCTCATCTCTTGAGCTATACCCAACTATAAAACTAACAGTTTGACAATATTATCGCTCCTCAGACGAGATATCCGTATTTAGAGTCTATTAAGCTTCCATAATTTTCTCCTAGATCTTGAGCATTTAACCTACTGATAGTATATCATATACCTTTAACCTACCTAACAAATATTAACTCATAGGTAACAATAAAATGCATAAATCTTTTAACACCTAACTCTAAATAAATACATGAGAGATATAAGAACTCATTAGATTACCAGATCAGTTGTAACAGAACCTAGATAAGTATATGTTGACTTTTTTGTGCTCTGATACTCCTACCTAATTTGTATACTTGTTGTACTTAATATATATATAACTATATATATATATATATATATATTAATATATATTATATAATATATATATTTATTATATATATTAATTTATATATATATATATATATTATTATATATATAATATATTATATTATATAATAATATATATTAATTTAATATATAATATATATATATATATAATATTATATATATATATAGGCATATTTTTTGTGGTTCGGGTTAATAATCATTAACACGACAATTATTACTTGACTTCATCAATATAGTAAAAGCTTATGTCTCTTATATCTCTTTATTATTTTTTTTTTCTTATATATTATATATTAATATCTATAATTCTGTAAGTTTAGGCTCTGAATCTTGATATATTTTTTTTTGTACATATGAAATTTTTTTACAGAACATACACTGCGCGACCAGTAGCAACCTGTTTTCAAAGAATATATTATAAGTGCGAAAAAAAACATAAATATATAATATAAATAAATACAAATATAATAATAAATAAAATAAATAATACAAAGAAAATAAAAAATTAATAAAATAAATTGAAATAAGAATAATATACCCACCCTGACACTCACTTGTCAATAACTGTACAATTCTACCTCATGAGTGGAGCGCTAGACGCGGTAGATAACTTAATTTAGATAGGAAAGATATAATTAAACTATATAGAGCGGGGGAAAATAAAGAAGTAGCATGAGGTGAGTCCTTCCCACACACACAACAAGAGGCATATAAATAGATATGACACAGAAAGAACTAGAAGAACTGAGTAACAGCAATCAGATAACTCACGAGTGAATAAACGTAAACTATGAGTTATTATTAAAAGGCGCCACGCATAATGTTTTTGTATCTACATGACATTTTATAAATAATATGAATAGAACGGACGCACTATATCGGAGAAACATCTTAAAAATGTCTCAATATGATAGATATGTAGGAGAAACTAGTGATATTACCGTTTCCCTGGAATAGAGGGCGACGCGACAGGTCTCGGCAGTAGTACGATGGCGTAGAGCAGGAGCAGTCAAGGTGCATAATGTGTCTGTATTCTTCATTTTTAATTAAAGAATATCCACGGGTAAACAAGAACGATGGATAGACTCGGGGTTTCTCGGCCTACATGACGCTTGTAGGGGGAGCCCTAATACGATACGGAGATGAGAGAGGACACACCCCTAACAGTCACGCAGATAGAACTAAGCAGAGAAAGGAGAAAAAGATGGCATTTTCTCACAAAAGCGTATTGGAAGTATCTCGCTATTGGAGAGCAACTCATTGCTGCGGTCAAGTACTAATGCCCAGGGTTCAAGTCAATCACGTTATCTGTATTAAAGACCGAGCATCTACAAATCCTTTTGTTTCTAATCTCCCAAGTAATATCTCTTAAAGGTGCTAAATCTAGGGATAAATAGATTAAGAGTGGTAAGGAATCAATTTTTTTTTAATTTATCGATGACATTTGCTTGCTAAAATCAAAAAATGTTATTTTTTCCTGTAACTGTCTACCTAGATTGTTTTAGTTAACATGCATTCATAATCATTTAATTGCATATATAATCAATGTTATAATTCCATGACTAGTATAGTAGGCTGATATAGATAACTTACCTCATATATTAATTATTATAATATAACTGGATAGTTAATATATCTGAAGTCATAGTTATAGTATATATAATATATAATTATATATATATAAAATAAATATATCTTACTTTTCTCCTATAAAAATTGAAGCATGATGCAGCATTGTTAGTATAATATACTTGATAACATATATATTATATAATATTATCATAATACTACAGTAACTTTATCTTTATATTTAGTATAGGCACTATATATAATATTTATTTATATGTATATAGCAACCGTAATGTAATTGAATGAAGGTTCTCCAAGAATACTAAATCACTTTTATTATGTTTTAAATAATCCTATAGAAAGGTCTAATAAATTGGTTTTTATATAATTTGAATCAGTATAAGTTTCCTGAAGAGAAGATATACATGGAGTAAACATAAAAATTATCTAAGTATAGAAAAGTTAAGAAGTGCCAGATTATAGTCTTTATATAGAAATTCCTATTAGTGGGCAAGCTTCTGGAGAGTTATATAGAACGAGTTTTCTTATAGAATAAAAACTTACTTTCTGATTATGAAGTAAATTTTTAATAGTAAATTTATATCTATTGATTCAAATTATAGGAATAATATATACTGAGAGTATATATATATATATTTTAAGTGAGGGGAGATATATGATAGTATAAAGTTGAGTATATATTTCATAAATATAGAGTTATGAATTATTCTATCTCACACTAAAGTAATAATTAACGTATATTATAGTATATTAACTATATAAATATATATATATATATATATATATTTTATATATATGTTCCACCGTTTCGATTACGATGTGTATAGTAAATAAAAAACTTCTTGCGGATACCATAAATACTAAAAAATGCATTATTGAAAATTGGCGAATATTAATAAGCATGAAACCAAAATTTTTTTTAGTTTAATAAAGACTTCAAAAAAATAAAAGGTAAGGTTTCAAACTTGAATGATTGATCTTAAACATCACTCGTGAGGTGAGTGGTATATCTTTTTCAATAATTTAGGTCAACGCTATTAAAATCATAAATATATCCATTTTTTTTGGAAGTATAATAAAAGCCTTTAAATAATAAGTATATTACAAATTACATTTTCGAGAGCTTTCAAGCGCTCACGCGAGTTAACACTCTCATGGGTCGCAGGGTTCGGGGGAGTGCTCGCCCTTCACGCATTAGATTCATCTGTTTATTGCTAAGCAGATTCGCCGCTAATGAATATTACGTTAAATCATAAGTTTATATATAATTATATAAACACTTAAATATAATAATATATAATATCAATAAATAATAAATACATATATAATATATAGTAGAAATCTATACATCTTTATACTCTCATATTCTACTATATATAAGGTGTATTAATAATTGAATAATATATATAATAGCTATCTTTAGAAAAAATAAAAAAAATAATTACGATATAAATATGTTTTCTAAATAATTCTCTTACATAGGTATTCATAAATATTTAAATAAAATGTTTGCTGAACTTTAATTTATTGCGGGGTAACATGGCTCTCAGAAATATTGGGGGAGGGACAATTATGTCATCAAAAACATTTTTTTTTTATGTAAATCAAAAATATTAGTTTTGTTACTTAGTTTATAGTTTTTTTTTTTTAATTTTAACGTACTGACAACATAAAATAGGGGTGTTTTTCAAGAACGACTGAGTGGAAGAAATGGGAACGATGTATCGGGTGCGTAAGATTTTGGGTTTGATTTCTCAAATATAATACAAATGTCAAAATCTTGGACAGCTGTTTAGAAAATACCGCCAAAATTGTAAAAAATGCTGGGAGTGAGAAAGAGGACTTTTATTAAAAGATTACAGTGTTGAAATATAATTTTGTTGTCTACGACCACTATTGGAAATACCAGATTAAACCATAGGCCCAAAATTTTGAAGCCATTTGAAATTTGAAAAACATGAGGAAGAATCGAAGGAGTCGAAAAGATCCTAAAATTCTTCTTGTCAACGAACATACACGCGGGAAAACTAGTATCCAGAACTATTACTCGGTCGATCAGCGAAGTTAAGCAGGTATGTGTCGGTTAGTAGTTGAATGGGAGACCGCCTGAGAACACCAGATGTTGTTGGCCTTTGCCTTTTTATATAATATATTTTTAATTTATGCAGTTGCTTTTTCCCCCAGAAACCCGAGGCATGCATGAACAATTCTTAAGTATATTGTAGATGTATAGGAGGTGAAAGGTTGGTTCAGCCGCGCTGTATTGATTTTTGGATATTTTCCCGGATCTGACAATGGTAACGCTATGGTACATCGGGTTGTTATGATTTTTTATGCCATGTGTACTCTAAAATCTAATTAATAATCAAAAACTCGTCAAAATCAGGTTCGTGCAAGCGTGTGTCTGAAAACAAGGACGGCTCCGCGCTCCGGCTTCCGGCTCCGGCTTCTCGGCTATTCTCCAGACTCCGGCTTTCACCCAAAACCACATTTTTTTTGGCTGAGCGATGGAAGAAGAAGATATGGTTCGCTTTGGTAAATTAAATGATTGGGTATAACAATTTCTTATCAACCACCGCAGAGAAAGATTCACATGTTTGGAGATAAACCAATTGTTCAACTAATTCCACCCGGCTTCTCGGTTCGAAATAAGCGAAGTTAAAACAAGTTGGGACAAGTTAGTATTGGATGGCAGATGCGACTGGAACAATAGATGCTGCTGGCTTTTTTGCTTTTTTTTAATTATATATTATTAATATTTTGTAAGCTTTTCCATCAAAAATTGAAATTCATGGAGAAATTAGCCAATTTTAAAAATATATTTTACATTTTGAGACCCGAAAAAATATTTAATTGTTCGCAAGGCTTGCCGCGGTATACTTATTTGTTAGAACTAGAAAATTCATGATTTGAAAGCATGTCTTGAACTAAAAAATGGCAGAGCGTTATTTCATCCAATGTTCACCTTGGCTTCGATAGCATTAATAATAACTACCAAAATTGGAAAATTTTTGTTTGCGGCCCAAAATTAACCGTTTTTTCTTTAATGTATTTCTAACAGGTTTTTGGCGACGCCAGCACGTAGTGCGCTCATTTGTGCGGTGCGCAATTCAGACAGAGATTTATAGCTGCACTGAGTGAGCGCTCGCTCGGTAGCGGAGAAAAAAATAAACACACTAGGCGGTTGCGCTTGCTCGTGTAAATCACCAAAAAATTGTGCCTGCTGGTGCAGGGCCTCTAGATCACACACGCACAGTCATCAGCGGACAATTTCTAAAAATAAAGGTGAGAAAAAATTAAGGTAGTGGGTACTCACTCAATTATATTAACTTAATATTATTATCTTTATATATAATAAACTAATATATTTAATATATATTATATATAATTTATATCAATTATATTATACTCATTTATAGTCTTTAAAAGGTAGCTTTTATTTAGACAACTAGCTCTTACGCTTTGATTCTTCTGTATCATAGGTGTATTGGCTAACAGATCAATCAGAGAGAACTAAGAGTCGCTAAAAGGCACGTTATAACAAAGTTTATTCTTTTGGAGGGGCAAAAGTAAATTAACATGAGTGGAACACTTACGTTAGATAAAACTACAGCTTAGCAATGTCTCTGATATTCCTATTTCCGAGGTTTTCAAATTAGAAAATTATGGGTAATAAACAAATAGTTTTCCACTCAATTTTTGATGTTTATACTTTTATTGTCCATTCAATTTACATGGTACAATAATAAACAATATGTAACGAACCATATAATTTAGAAGGAGAGAAA
>JABUQX010061209.1:20000-75000 GCA_015478945.1 Trachelipus rathkii
TATTATATATATATATATATAATACTTTATATATATATATATATATATAATATATATAATATTATATATATATATATATAATATATACAGGGTGATTCATAACGGGTGTATAAAAATAAATGTGATAGAATGGAGTATTTGGAATACAATCTCTTCTATGAACATTTGACGAATCTGCAACACCTAAATAGTTACAGCCGTTTAAACCTAATGCTGGAGCCTACAATTAAGGCAAATGGTGCAGGTAACAATAAAACGACTTGACTATGTGTGTGTAGGTTATATTAAATGTTCAAAGTAACAAATTAATATAATAAATACATATGATACAAACAATAATAATAATAATATAATAAAAATAATAATAAAATAATAATAATAAATAATGATACTAATAAAATAATAATAGGATGAATACATAATGGTAATAATACATACTACATAATACATTAGTAATTAACAATACACAAAACACACCGGAACTTTGCGTTGGAACTCAATTATAACAACAAATGTTCGAAATGTGTACCGTCAACACGAATGCATGCATGACATCTTTGAAGTAGACTGTCATAAACGTTTCGTAATGTATTCCCGTTCTGCATAATACGGTGTGCTGCGTGATGTATCCTTTGCTGTAACTGTTCCTGCGTGTGTATTTGTTCACTATAAACTTCCTGTTTTAAGTGTCCCCACACATAGAAATCTAGTGGATTTAGATCAGATGACCGAGGTGGCCATGGAACTGGACCGTGATACCCAATCCACCTTCTCCTGAATACATGGTTCAACCAAGCAGTTACCACAGCTGCATTATGTGCCGGTGCACCATCGTGTTGGTAATACATGTGACGACGTACATTTAGTGGCAGATCATCCAACACGTCGGCTATGTGGGTTTCGAGAAATTCCCTGTAATAACGTCCATCGACCCTGTGTTGTAATACAAACAATGGTAGCAAATTGCCGTTAAACATTCCACCCCACACATTTAATGAAAACCTATGCTGGAATCTACGTTGTCTAATGCGATGTGGATTATCAAGCGACCAGTGATGATCATTATGGTAATTATTTATACCGTCCCTCGTAAACTGAGCCTCATCCGTCCACAGTATTAGGTTGAGGAAATCCGGATGTGTTTCAATATTGTCAAGTATCCAGCGGCAGAACCTGACACGTTTTGCAGAATCACTCGGATGCAGGCCCTGGACAGGTTGCAAATGGTACGGATACAGTTGCTCACGATGTACAGTTCGCCAGACATAGGTTTGTGACAAACGTAATCGATGCGACACACGTCTTGTACTTACAGCTGGGTTATCCATAACTTGGTCAATGATAGCCACTTCGTCAGCATAAGCGTGCCGTGATGGTGCACCTCCATTTTTTGTATTGTTACCATGCCGGTCTGACGTAATTTTTGAAAGGTGCGAGTAAATACACTAGATTTCTATGTGTGGGGACACTTAAAACAGGAAGTTTATAGTGAACAAATACACACGCAGGAACAGTTACAGCAAAGGATACATCACGCAGCACACCGTATTATGCAGAACGGGAATACATTACGAAACGTTTATGACAGTCTACTTCAAAGATGTCATGCATGCATTCGTGTTGACGGTACACATTTCGAACATTTGTTGTTATAATTGAGTACCAACGCAAAGTTTCGGTTAATAGCGGTGTGTTTTGTGTATTGTTAATTACTAATGTATTATGTAGTATGTATTATTACCATTATGTATCAATCTTATTATTATTATTATTATTATTATTATTATTATTATTATTATTATTATTATATTATATTATTATTGTTTGTATCATATGTATTTATTATATTAATTTGCTACTTTGAACATTTAATATAACCTACACACACATAGTCAAGTCGTTTTATTGTTACCTGCACCATTTGCCTTAATTGTAGGCTCCAGCATTAGGTTTAAACGGCTGTAACTATTTAGGTGTTGCAGATTCGTCAAATGTTCATAGAAGAGATTGTATTCCAAATACTCCATTCTATCACAGATTTCTTTTTTATACACCCGTTATGAATCACCCTGTATATATATATATATATATATATATATATATATATATATATATATATATATATATATATATATATATATATATATATATATATATATATATATATATATATAATTTTTTATTTTCCATTCTAGATATGTGTGCAGTTATGAAACCGAAAAAGGAAATTTTGGACCAGAAGCGCGACCTCACGTTTAAAAGACTGGCAACAGATGACACAATAATTTGCAGTTTGATCAATGCCGCCTATTCAATATTTCTTGTTGAACAAAAAGTTGGTAATATCCAACCCTTAGATCCCAATTTGTACCCTAAAATATTTAATAAAAAAAATTGCACTGTTGACTATCTATGCAAGGATGCTACTGGAATCCATTATATCATAGAAATGCAAAATTATAAGGATCCCTTTTATTTTAAAAGAGCACAGTATTATGCCGCCTCTGCTTACTGCAATCAACTAGATAGCGGTGAAGGTTATTCTAAACTGAAGAAAGTTGTGTTCATAGTTTTTTCAAACTGCGAGATGTTTCCTAAAGAGGTGAAGCCTGTATCTTCAAACATTTCGTTTGAAAGAGATACTTTACAACAATATTTGAAAGATTTTGAATATATTTTTGTGGAAATGTCAAAATTCGTTCAAAATGATGTCAGTGAACCTAAAACCATGTTAGAAAAATGGGTGTATTTCTTCAAATATGCCCATACGCTAAATGATGCCCAAATTGAAGAGCTGTCAAAAGGCGAGCCAGTTCTCAAAACTGCATTCAAAAAACTGGATCGGTACGGTATGACTAGGGATGAACATGAATCTTATATAGCTAGAAAATATGATGAAGAAGAATGTGAGGAAGCCAAACGGGCGAAAGAAGAAAATGTTATCGCTGGCACACTAGAACAAGTAGTGCAAAGACTGAATGGAATAAATTCCTCCATGAAGTTATGAAGACGCTAGTGAATTGAAGTGAAAAGCCATTGATGGATCCTTTTTCATATTGATTAATTTATAGAAAATATTTATTTTTAATTTTGTCCAAACCATAAAAATTTCATTTTATTTTTTTACTTATTACCAATTTTTAAATTATATAAGCTCTGATAATTTTGAATGTTGATGCGGATAAGTAGAAAAAAATTTGAATCAATTATTTACTTTTTCAAAAAATTTAATCGCTCGGAAAAGTGAAAATTGATATATTTTTTTTCTACCTATCCAATCAACTAAAATTTCAGGGCTTGTATAGTCCGGCGAGATACATCTTTTTTACTTAAGATAATTGTTTTTTTGCATACTCAAATTAGAAAATTTTTAAAAATTTCCAAAAAATTTTTTTTTTGAAAATTCGTTCCAAGAAAAAATCACAAACTTACTACATATACAAAGAAATTATCTATATAAAAAATGTGCATCTCCCTCGAACTACAAATGTCCTGAACATTTCATGCGATCGGATAAACAGGAAAAAAAATATTTTAAATTTTCAATTTCAAAACCCCAAAAATAGTAGGTTTTGAAAATCGACAATGCTTAGATATGGGTCAATCTCAATAAAAAGATTGTTTTTAAATATTAGTCCAATCCAGAGCATATTTCAAGTTTGAAAGTCATTTCGAAAAATAGTTAGGAGGAGTTCGACCACCATGTCAAAAACCTAGAGGTTTTCAAAATTGAAAACAAAACAATCGACTACAGACACAGAAAAACCTTCGAAAACGACGTTTTAGAGCGTAAAAAAAAAAGCGTACAGTGTTGGTGTTTATATGGTCAAATCGCTGAAAAGTTTCAAGATTTTATGTACATTTTAGTGAAGGGGGGGGTGAAATTTAAATTGGGCTTAGCGTAAAGCAAAAATAGGCGCCAACACAATAATAACTCAGTAATCTACTTTTACGTAAATCAATCTCTTTAATTTCTCTCTATTCTACTTTCACCTAAATCAATCTCTCTAATTCTCCTACTATCCTTTCCAATTTCCTCTATCTTCTATCTGTACTTCTACAACCAGGTTATTCAGAAAACCAAGCGTTCTCTGTTTCAATCTTTTAATCTAGTTCCAGATAATTATCAGCTTTCTTAGTCTTTCTGAAGATTCAAAATGGCCGCAAGACAAGCTCAAAAAAAAAAAAACTGCGGAGTAGAAAAAAAATATCGCATCATAGCAATTACATCATAATAAAAATACTATTAATAATAATAAATATTTAAGATTTTATAAGAAATAAATAAATGGGAATAACTATATTAAAGAATGAATTCAGAAAATAAATGTGAATAATGATAATTGAATGAATTAAAGAATAAATTATGAATTAAAATATCTTAAAATATTAAATAAATATAAATGAAATTATAATATTGATATAATAATTATTAAACAAAAAATAAATAAATGAATTAAAGAAGTATGAATTAAAATATTAAATATGAATGAAATTAAAATAAATGAATGAAATTTAAATAATTATAATAATAATTAATAAGCAAAAAAAAAATACCCTCAGCACTGTAAGGTGCTTACCTGTAGTTGACCAGTTTTTTTTTTTATTTCCCTGCGACACCCTTTGAAATCTTGAAAACAAACTGAACCCTTTTATGACGTCAAATCAGCGAATTCAGACTAAAAAAGAAAAAACAATTTTATACAACCAAATCCAACATTCATCCAAAACAAATCATTCATCAATAGCCAACATTTATACTTACCCCAACAGAAATGAAAATCAGTCGCTGGCTGAATTGGCCAATGTGCAGCTGAACACAAGGAACTCGAAAATTCAAACTGAAAAGAACGACAACGCTTCAATCAATCATAAAAATAACAAAAAAAACACCATAATAGTATAAAAATAAGAAATAATGATAATAAGAATAATAAAAATAATAATACATAATGCTATATTTACCTGTCACACGTAGATCGTCAAACAAGTGATTCTTCGACTTTCTTGCCTCACACTTATTCAAAAATCGGAAAAGTTCGAAAAAAAATTGACAAAGAAAGTCCTTTTTGTCTCAAATAATTTCTCTAGAAAATATGGATATATCATAAATAAAGATATCCCATATGATATTAAATTTCCCTTAACTTTAAATAAAATAAAAAAAACTTAAAAATAAACAGTAACATTGCACTCCCAAGTATTCATTGTTGGTGGACGTTCTAGAAGCAAAACCTAAAAAAAATAATAAGGGAGAGAAGGAGTTGCAATTTTGATGAGTGACCTGTGGTACAAAGCTATGGTAGACTTTGTGTGTGTGAGTCCTAAAATTCTAATGGTTAAATTTAAGCTTGAAAAGGTCAAGGTATGTGTGGTTGTGACGTATGATCCATCTGAGGGAAACGTTGAAGAGAGTACGATTTTTGGGGATAATCTGGATGGGGTGAGTAGGAGCTTCAGATTGATAGTGTTGGGGGACCTGAATGGTTGGATAGGTGATCAAAAAAGGGATGGTATAACAGGTGGTTTTGGGGTGGCGGGAGAAAATGAGAATGGTAGGAAGGTGATTGATTTCTGTGAAGAGAGAGGTATGTGTGTAAGTAATACTTTCTTTAAACACAAGAGTATCCATAAGTATACTAGGGTTGGTGTAGGTAGAGATGGTATCGGAGTGAAAAGTTTGATTGAATTTTGTGTTGGTGAAGAAGATGTTGAAGTAAGTGTGTTGAATGTTAAATCAGTGAGGGGTTTAGGAATGGGATTAATCGGATCATATGTTGTTTTATGTAAATCATTAAGTTAGTGGGGGCTTTGGATGGAGAGGAAGGTGTACGAAAGGAAGTAGGTAAATTAAGAGTGAGAAAAGTTAAGTGATATGAACATAAGGATAAGTATATAAGACCGCTCGTTAGTAAATCGGTTGAATGTGAAAAGTTGATACTGAACAAAATCTGGGGGCAAATGAAGGAAGCAATTGCTTCAGTGCAAAGGAAGTTGTGGATGTGCTAAAGTAGGAAGTTAAGAATGTTAACAGCGATGGTTGGAATGAAGAGGGTGATGAAAGCGGTTAAAGGTCAAAACAGAAGCGTGGTTGAATGTTACTAAAAGCAAATGATGAAAGTTTCAAAAGAAAGATGCTTGGAATTATATAAGGAGGAAAAAAGAAAATACTAAAAGGTGCATATGTAAGCAGAACAAGAGGTTAAATGAAACAGTTTGGAAGGAGGATGAATGGGACTTACAAGGGAATAGGAAGCTCGTTTGGAAGGAAGCGCGAAGGTTAACGAATGACAAAGGGATCTGCTTAGAATAATGAATAGGGATGGTGCTTTTGTAACCTAAAGAAATGGATGGGAGGGGAGTGTGGAAAGAACACTTCGAAAATCTGCACAATTATTAACAGTAATGATGAGGTGTTAGTGAATGTTTGTGTGTGTTTTTGATGGTGTAAGAAGGAAATATGTATTTTGGGGATGAGGTTATTTAGTAAGGGGAGGTAATGATTAGAGTGAGAAAGTTGAAGAATCTGGTAAATCTGCAGGTTATTGACTATTGATAAATTACTATTGAATGATCAAGAGCGGAGGCGAGAATTGGTGATTGATTGGATTTGGAAGTTGTTTGACAAGTGAAGCGTTTATGGAGGTATAGTTGCAAGGGATTGGACGAAAAACGTAATGTAACCTGAATCCCATAAGGCGGTAAGGGTGAACTGCGAACTGTAGAAATTATAGGGGAATTAGTTTTTATTGAGTGTTGTAGGGAAGGTACTATGCTGGTTTTTGGTCAAAAGAAGTGCGTCGAGTGACTGAGGGACTGATTGGTGAGAACAAGGGTGCGTTTTAGGATGTGGTAGATGGCATGTGTGGATCAAAATCTTTTACATTGAAACAATTGATTGAGAAATTGGGGAGAAGAATAAATATATTTAGGTTTTATAGATTTACAAACAGGCGTATGATAGAGTAAATAGGGAATTTATGCCAGGTATTAGTGATATATGGTGTGGTGGGAGGCTTTTGACATGCAGATCAAAAGTATGTAGACGAAATTGACGTAATGAAGCAGTGTGTAGAATAAATGGTGCTCAATGGGTGATTGGTTTACGGAATATAGCGGAGTGAGACAGGGTTGTGTTATGTCTCCTTGGTTATCAATTTTGTATATGGATGGGGTTATGAAAGAATTCGAGGTGGGGATGGCAGGAAATAACCTTTGCACTTAAAACGGAGAGAAATTATTTGTCGAATGTAATGTCTTACTTATTATATGCGGATGATTTGGTTCTGTGTGGCGAATCTGAAGAGAGTTTTGAGAGGATTGGTAGAGAGATTTGGCAGGGTATGTAAAAGGAGGGGTTTGAAAGTAAACGTAGATAAGACTAGTATGGTTGTGAGTGAAGGACAGTCTCAGTGTGAAGTTATGTTAGTGGTGAGCAGCTGGAACAAGTGTCTGAGTTTAAATATTTAAGGGTATGTGTTTGGTGAGAAGGACGGATGGAATGCAGAGTGGTAGTAAGAAAGTTGTGATGGCAGGAATGTTGCTGGTGCAATTAATCGTTGGTGAATGTAAAGGGACTAAGTCTTGAAGTGCGCTAGGGTCGGTTCAACATGAGGGTATGTTGTTACTTTGTGTTTTATTGTATGAGTAGTGAGACTGTGATGTGGAATAAAGTATAGATCTAAAGTTACAATGTGTTCAGAGGACAATCTTAGGGCATGCTAGGTGTGAGAAGAATTAATAAATGAGAATGAACCTTATTAGAGAGTTAGTTGTGGTGAAGAAAGGGGTAATGAGAGAATAATGAAAGTATGTCGAATGTTTGGTCATGGGAAAGGACGATGATAGTCGGTTGGTTAAGCGATGTATAGTGGAGAAGTGTGTTGGGACCGACGGCTGGAGACCGAAGAGAAAGTGGATTGTCGGTGAACGAATGTCTGAAGGAGAGAAATGTGAGTTTGGCAGAGGCGAGAATAAAGGTGTGCATGATAGGAGAGAATGGCGGGGTTTTGTATGGGGGCATGGTGTGGCCCACCTGGGCCCCAAGGTATGAACCCCCTTACATTGACGATTTACCATAGTGAGGGTCCGTCGCGGTCCCATGAAGCTCTAGGGTGGATTTTCTGTCTGTGACGAGTTTCCCAGCAAAAAAAATTTACTGGTTCCAGCACATTTTCCAACGGGATCCAGCTGGACCAGTGCAATGATTTCCAGTGGGAACCAGTTCAATTTCGCACTGGACCTTGTTGTGTTTTAAGATCAGATTTTTTTCAAATCCAGTCGTAATTTTCCAGCTGGGTCGTACTGGGATTATCCAGCAGAACCAGTACGAACCCGCATTATTTCCAGCTGGATCCAGTCGAATTTCTTACCTTTTCCTACACTATTACCAGTCGTAATTTTCCAGCTGGGTCATCCTGGAATTATCTAGCAGAACCAGTACGAACCCGCATTATTTCCAACTGGATCCAGTCGAATTCCTTACCCTTTCCTGCATTGTTACCAGTCGTAATTTTCCAGCTGGGTCATCCTGAATTACCTAGCAGAACCAGTACGGACCCGCATTATTTCCAGCTGGATCCCAGTCGAATTCCTTACCTTTTTCAGCACCGGTCACCAGTTGGTCATACTGGAATTATCCATGCATATACCTCAGTATAACATTTTAGGATTTCATGGAGGAGAGCTCCTTCCATTTAAACTCAATTAACTCATTTCAAAATCATTCGTAATCTGTAATCTCTTTTCCGATGAAGCTCACCAGTTACGAAACCCGCATATATTTTAATGGTATGATCTGATTACAGTCTTTGATAATATATATAAAAGTTATTAAAGATACATATATATAGATATATATATATAATATATATATATATATTATATAGTATATTTATATATATATATATACTATATATTATATATATTATCATAACATAGTGTCAGTAAAGCGAAAATTCGTATTTAAATATTGGTTATTGCATTGATTACAGTTTTGGCTAATAGTTTCTAAGTTCGTTCGACCCTTTTGATCAATTACGAATGGATTTCGTATAGGAACTGGCTTCAATGCAAACTGGATTAGCCCTTAGAATATAAACCAGATTTCATACCCTGGTTAGAGGATTAAATCCTAGTTCTGCATTCCACTTGAAAGATTACGTATTGTGATTAGTGTGGTGAGAAATTGCGTAGTCTATGGATACCTGTCTATTTGTGACAGAATGCGATATTGGTTTTTGGTGCGCGAATAAGAAGAAGCCTTGATGTAAAGATTGGTTTAAGGGATTTGGCAGGGTGTGTAATACAGTAGAAGATAATATGGATAGTAAGTGTTTGGAGAAGTAGTAATGGTGATGGATGGTGATGTGAATGTGAGCAATTTCGTGTTCACATTTATTGTGGGATATTAAGGGATAATGTTGCTATGATATATGGCTCGGGATGATGCATGAAATGTTGTTAATATGTTTGGAAAATTGGGTCAGGACCATGGGTTGGGTTGGTGCAAGTTTAGATCCTGGTGACATGCAAAGGACTGTCTTTGATGCAATAGAGTTCTGCATTTGGAAGGTAGGTTGGTTGGTCGGCTTTGTTGTTTTGTAGCAGTTAGTGTATTACTTTCATGTTGAATTCGAAGTATATGATCGTATGTGGTTTCTAGGCAGTTTTGCAAAATGGTTAACTCATGGACGGTGTTATATAGTGTTATTAAATGAGCTGATAATTAAAAAGAAATGTTATTAGGGGGCAAGCTGTCCGTAAATGTGAAGGAGGAGTATATGGTAGAATAAGAATGAAAGTTTATTAACATGGTTTTGGATCCTGTGATATAGGATGGATGGAGGTTGGGCTGGCTAAGAGATGCATATTGCGTATGAATAGGAAATCGGACTGGTTGGAAGACGAAAGGTTGATTGTTTAGCTAAAATAGTCGAAGAAGAATGTGAATGTGTGGTTGATACAAGAGGCTTGCTACGTTTTTGTTGAAGATACATGGTTGCCTGTCGGTCGCCAAGTGGTTATGAACCACAGTGATGCCTGTTGCGTTGTTAATGATAACCCTACGCTGGGATTAGTTTTTATGAATTCCCCAAACGTTTCTCACTAAATAATAACGAGATGTTTATTGAGGGGATGGTGATGGAAGGAATTTGCTTAGTTTGTGGTCAGCGGCGAGAGGCGAGAAATATTTGGTTGCAGTGACATGAAATTGAAGTGGCCGTTGGTTTTGTGAAGGGGAGCAATGTTGGCCATCTGCTTCAAGTTAATAACCTTACATCCGAATATCCACACTATTCAGGAGGTCGTCGTCGTCTATTAGAAGCCTGCGCAGCGGATTTCTGATTGGTTGACTTGATTTTTCTGGGGTATAAGATGGATGGGAATATGTGGGGGCTTTCTTTTCATCTTAACTTGTCTTTGTTTCTTTCTTTACTACTGTTTCAGGTTCCGTGTTGTTTGGTTTGCGTTCACCCTACTCGCTCAATCCTGGTGAGGAGGAGGAGATTATGAATAAAATTAATTATAGGTATATATATATATTAGTATATATATTTATATATTTATTTAGTATTTATGTATTATGTCTGATTATTTATATATATAGATTATATATTTATATATTTATATATAGGTTTGAGTCTCCTTCGGTGTTCATTTATCGTTGTTTTACGCATATTCTACGCGATAAGACGCCATTGCTTTCCGTCAGGTTTACGGACGGGCACAACTGGGCTGAATTGGAGTGGTAATGGCGTATGATTCCCATCAGCTTCAAAGTTGCTGGCAGACCTCTTCAACTTCATAGAGGATGGGACCTTGAAGACGTCTGACTGGAACACAAACTGGTTCATCTACAAGGAGTTCGATGGAATGCTTGAGAATGCTGGTGCATCCAACATCAGTATCCCCCAAACTCAGAGCAGTTGGGTACTTCAGTAAGAGTTGTAGAAGTTGTTTTTTCTGTTGATCAGACAAATCAGTTGTGTCCAGATTAAAGGCTTCTTGTAGAGAATCTGGGGTCCATTCAGCATAAGTGGTTTGAGGTTGTTGGGTCAGTTCAACTACATTAATAGAGGAAGTTGGAAAGTTGGAATAAATTGATTTCTTAAGTGAGTAAAGAACTTTGTACCTGGTTAATATCCGCGTTTAATTTGATGGTCCGTGTCAGAGATGTATTGTAAGCATGAGTTGAATTACAGATATAGAATTTATTAGGAGGATGACAGAAATGGTCCATAATTTGAAATCGGTTATGGTTGTTTTCATGGGAGTAAAATAGTAAGGTGGAGATCTAAGTCCAAGTAATTGAATAACATAACGTGATAGGAATGATTTGGTGACAGAGTGATTTGGAGGGGTGTGTGTAATTCATTAGCTAAATGTAGCAAGGCGATCTTTCTCTACTGACTTGTTCTCTTTATCTTTGGCGGATGTCTGTGATTGGCATATTTTCATGGCGAATCACTAGGTTCCTTTGAATGCTAATCGGGTAGGTTTTCTTGTTTAATGAGATCATTACCAATATGTACTATCATGAGTTGTGGTGACCTTGTTATTACTATACTATTGAAAGGGGATTCGGTTGAGTAAGTGTAAGTGTTAGATATAGTGGAGCTTCAGAGTTAACTTTGCATTCCCATTACAGAAAGTTGTGTTTTCAATTCTGTCTGTATTCCGGTTGTCATGGTACGTGCATAGTGGATTATTTGGTGTAATTCTAGATAGGCATTTACGTTTAAGTAGTTGATATAGGTCTGACGGTAAGCTCTGTATCAACAATGCAGTAAAAGGGTGTTGTTGATGGGAATCATGTATGAGTACTCCCAGCAATAGAGTATCTTCTGGTGGTGTCTGGAGAGTGTGAACTTGAATTATGGGTCCTTCAGGAACTACAGTTATTGGAATGGAATCAGAAATAATTTCAGTGGGTTCTAGAGAATCAGGATGATTAATATTGGAGTTTATTTTAATTTCTGTTATTTCAGTTGGTAGATTATGGGAAACGGGAAAAATTTCAGGTTCATCGGCAGGAGTTCTGGCATTGAGCAATCGTTGGATACGTTCAAGATCTTCTTTGTCTAAAAGATCATCATTTTCATGAACTGACTGTGACCTTTCAGTCGTTGAACGTATTTTTGGAAGTCGTTTTGGTAGAGGTGGAAGATAAGCTGCTCAGCCGGAGCCTGATCTTGGGTATGATTTTTTTCAGGAAATATCTTTTAGGTGAAAAATATATTGTCAGAACACGTGCTGAACAATTTTCAAATAATGCAGAATCCCCTTCTCCATACACTTGATTGTTTTACCGTACAGGATTAATTTTTCCTTATGTGTATGGTACTGTACCGCTTTGAATCTCTCTTCTAAAATAAACTAGTCATATTAAAGAATAGATAATTTCGTGCGACTTCTTCGATCAGAGCATCAAAGTTTTAACTTTAATTTTGAATTATTTCCCTCGATTTTGAGGAAATGAAGTGAATATCTTCATGGCTTTCTGTATCAGAAAGATCAAGAAGATTTTTGTAAAGGAGCGCGATTTTCCTTTTAATCACTGCTCTCTGTCTCTTAATAGGGGACAGTTTTGATATAACCTTTCGTGAGGTCGAATAATTCTTCTGGAGAGGGTGTCATTGTTCTCTCTCCCAGATACTTCACTGACACTGTCCTCCAACTCTTACACGACTTGCCGGAGTGATTCCTTCAAATAGAGATCTCTTTAAATGAATATTTGAAAAAAAAACCGCAAAAAATGCAAAACGCACGATTAAAATTTAATATAAACCACCACCTATGATTAAATAAGCAATGATTGCGACAAAGGTTCAAAAAAGTACCAATTAACCCAAAAAATTGCCGCAAAGATACTAAATTGCCAAAATATTTTGTTCACTTGGAACGCAAAAAATACATATCTTTGAAAACTGGAATCTCGACTTTTTGAAACAGTTTAGATAAAGAAAAATATATGTCTACACCGTCGACTGCATAAAATATACTACAAAAAATATATCTACTTTGAGACCGACTATTTCTCCAATACCGCAGTAAAAACAATACGAGTAAATATCTTCCTTAAATTTTATATATATATATATATATATATATATATATATATATATATATATATATATATATATATATATATATATATATATATATATTCACTCAAAATATATATATATCACACAAAATATATAAATAAATTAAACAATATCCACGTAGGAAATTTTAATACAGGTGATAAAAGTTTAACTAATTTTGTTAAACTTGATGATTAACTAAACGACAGTAGTTTACCGATAAAATTCGAAATAAAGTTACTTTTTTTCAAGAGGAAACTTTGAAAGTTAGAAACTTTTTCTAAAGATATAATTATAAATTATATCATTTTATTTTGATGCAAAATTTGCTAATTTTGCAAATCTGAATATCTTTGTTCAGATTAAGAACGTGATTAATTAGAAGAATTTGATGTAGGACAATATAGGAATATTTTTTCGTTTCCTATACCGTTAATTTAGAATATTTAGAGGTATATTCCCTGGAAAGCTTAGGGTCTTCACTGTAACTGTTATATTTATTTACGTGGGATGTTACACATGCGATTATGCAAAGCTATTGAGAAACTTTGTTTCTCAGGCTCAAAAACAAAGTATTTTACGTCTTGAGCTTTCCAGAATAATTTAAAATTAAGAACGATCTTCTAATTACTTTTGAAAACAATGCTTTTGATTTATTTCTTAAACATCGAACGCAAATAAATAAATAACTTATAATGAATAAGACGGCTGCTAATACCAAAATGGCTATACACGAGTATAAGGTTTACGCTCGAAAGCTTTTTAAAGCGAATAACTGTTTCCAAAGTAATATCAAAACAGACTTGATAGTTTGAAGTCAAAAAACGAATAAATATTCAAATATTGACGAGAGCTCTCTTTTGAATTTGGCAACCTCCAGGTTTCCAGGAAACTACCTCTTTTTTTTTTTAGCTTGACTATCCGCTCCATTCGGCAACCTTGACTATATATATATATATATATATATATATATATTATATATATATATATATATATATATATATAATATATATATATATATATATATAATATATATATATATATATATTATTCTACTGTTATTATATTGTTAGTTTTCAATGCCGACAAAACTTTTCCTTAATCTATAATAAGTGTCGAGCTGTCCAAGAATTTTTCAATTGATTAATATGTCTAAGTGAATTAGAATTGGTTACCTAAAGCTTTGAACAGAATTTTAAGGCTGATGAATTTGAATAGACAAACAATTGACCATGGGGACAATTTTAAACACTAATTCTATAGTCATCCAAAGGAGAATAAGCTTAAAACAATTTGTACACTTTGAAGAGACACTAAAAACTTTTTTCATCTTAATATTCCTGTTTTTCTTTAAACTAATTTTGGTCTTTATGTTTCTTCTCGATTCCGTTTCCACCTCTTCTTATGACGTCCACACTCGATCACAACCGAATTGTATAAATAAGTAAATTTCTTATTTTATCAATTTTAAACTTTTATGGTATTTTAATATTTAGCATTTTGAGTTAAGGTTTTCTCTCCATTTTATTCACCTGATAAAATGTTTTTGTCGCGATATATATATATATATATATATATATATATATATATATAAATAATTATATTATATATTATATATTAAAATTTATAATTATAATATTATTTTATTATATATATATATTATATATATATATAATATATATAGGGTCCAGTTTGTTTGAAGTCACACATTTCTGTACCAAAATGAAAACTAAAAAAAAATAAGGGTAAAATTAAAATCATATTGAGGAAAAATTGTTAACACTTTTAAATATGTAAAAAATAATTTTAGAATGTCAAAAAGCAGTGAAGTCAAAAAGTGAAATTATTTAACTTATATATATATATATATCTATATATATATATATATATATAATATATATATATATATATATATATATATATATAATTATATATATATATATATAATATATATTATAATATATATATATAATATATTATTTTAAAAATTAGCAATATCCTTTAAAATAAAATTATGAATAATTTCTTCCCGTATTTCTTTTTCGCCACATAAATTCACATAGATATGAATTTATCAACTTCTTTAATAATAAAGTTTTGTTTGGTTATATGTTATACTTCAAAACGCTCGAAACTGCTTCTATATTTTGGGTATAAGCCCCAGCATCAGGATCCACAAAGTTTTTACTGTGGTTGACAGTGAAATGTTTGAAAGAATATTCAGGCAGGTTTGCGATATTTTTTGTAGGAAGCCAACAATCAACTATAAAAGTGGATCCTGGACTTATATATTTTTTAATGCAGTCCAATAAAGTATCTTCTTTTCTATTTTGTACAGGACACAAAAAACGCTATTGTGTCTCCCTACAAATCCCCAAATAACCACTGTTCATTGAACACCTCCTTTATTATATTTACGTTTTGACAAATGTTTTATCAATCTCTATAGTCATATTTGGTAATTTTATCCTAGGAGAGTTTTAGGAGAACTACATAATGCTACACTACTAAACAAATGACATTTTTGTAATCAATGAGGAATTTTAGTTCAGGAAATGTAAGAATTTAAATAGAACAGTGTAAAAATAAGATTTCATATTTAATACACAAACATCATTGTCTATCCTTTATCAAAATTATTAACGTTTCTCAACTTTGTTTATCTGTCCTATCCCTCTTTCTGTTCTCTGTTGTTCTATTCCTTTAGTTATAAAGTAATACCATAGTGTATAGGGAATTAAAATTATTCATTTAACTAAAGGAATACCATAGGGTAAACCGCAAAGATGCAGGAGTCGGGTCTCTCGGCCTCCCGTGGAGTCTTTACCTTAAAACCTTTATAAATTAGCCTGCCTCTCTCTCTCATATAATATAATAATTTATTATATATATATAATATATAAAAGATAAGTAAATACAAAGAATTATTTTCATATACAATTATTACATTCCATTTCTGTAATATTATATATTTAGTTCATATATAGTAAATATAATGATAATAAGTTTAACGATACACAACAAAGAGACAAAAAATAACGACAATGAAGAGAATAAAATGAAAATAAAAAAAGGACAAATTAAACTTTTTTATATAGTTTTTTGAGGCTCCAACACCTCAACAAAAACTCGGTAGGGTAAAGTAAATTGTTTTTTCTAAAATATGTTAGGGTAAAATATGGGATTTTGTGAGTTTAAGAAATTATGTTTCAAAATCCTCGAGCATTATAAAGATAAGTAAATACAAAGAATTATTTTCATAACAATTATTACATTTCCATTTCTATATATATTTATAGAATAAATATATATATTATAATATATATGGTAAAGGTTTACTTTTACGCGACACTTCTAGAAAAATTGAGGGTTGCCAAGATGGAATGCTATTATTTGTTATTGCTGCTTGAAACACAAAAGGTCACTAGTTTTTTCAAATATTTTTAACAATTTTAATTCGATTATATATTTTAATTATTTTAAATAAAGTTTTTTTTTTACTCAACTTTTCGTATTTAACGACATAATTAAAGTCGTTTTTTTTTATAATTTATAGGTATGAAACTTATTTTACTGAAATAAAAGTGCTACTCAAAATCGTTAAATATAGCCTACTTTCAATATTTATTATTTTTTTTGTTTTTTGTTTGTGGTTAATGTTAATTTATTGACTGAAAATTGCTTGTGGTGTGAAGCGCATTAATGTTTGATTCATTAGTTTTTTTTTTGTTTTTTATAAAATATTTTTATGAATTGATTACAATGTGTTTACTGTTTATTTATTAATTATTTTCATCGCTAATAATAGATGTCAGAGAGTGTGCATTTATTTATTTATTTATTTATTTAATTTTTTAAATTAATTTTGGTATTTTAATATTAGAAATATCTTTGAAAATTACATTATTAAAATAATAATAAAGCCGCATAAGTCAATTTATACGAATTTTACCAAACCTATCCTAACCTTTACTTTAGAGGCGTGTAATTCAACGTAACATACGTTATTTATTTTATTTTAACCTTGATAATATATATATATTTATAATATATATAATATATATCTATATATATATATATAAATATATATTAATATCATATATATATATATATATATATCATATATATTAAAAATAAAAGATTTTAAATTTTTGACATTATAGTAAAAAAGTCGTCAACGCCTATTATTTAGCGCAAAACAAACACAAATAAGTAGAAAATGGCAATCCCGTAATTTTTTTCTAGAAGTGTCGCGTAAAAGTAACCTTTCACCTATATTATAATATATATATTATATATAATATAATATATATATATATAATATATATATATATATATATATATTATAAGTATATATATATATATTATATATATATACAGAATTTGTGACTTCAAACAAACTTGAGCTTTTTTTTTCTTATCTATATATATATAATATATATATTATATATATATATATATATATAATATATAATCATATATATTTATATAATATATATATATATATATATTATTATATATGGGGGCTAATATGAATAATTCGTCTGACCATCGATATTTTAGATTTATCCGATATATGTTAATCGATCGACCCTATTTGGGAATGAACTAGTGTTGTGACATGGGCTATATTCCTTAAAGGCATGATAGAAACGCTCGTTTCAAAATTAAAAATGATCTCCATTAGTAAATACACATTGAAAACCTTAATTTTTAGGAACTGTACAGTGAGTTCAACAGAATTCTTCTGTTCTATGTATAAAAAATTTATTTCAACTTTGTGAAAATTATATTAAGTTTTAGCATTCTTGTTTCATAATAGTTTAAAAGGTTTTTGTGAAAAGCTGTTAGAAAAATTAAAAATTACGTAAATGATTTTAATAGTTTGTTTCATAGTAGGTAAAAAAGGTTTGTTAAAAGTGTAAGAAAGAATTGAAATACGAAAAATAGGAAGGAAAGCTTTATTTTTGTTAATAGTAAACATTGGCTAAAAGTATACTGTTTTCGCAAAATATTATATTACTGGATTTATCAAATTTTTTAGATTTACAGGTAACAAATCTGTCAATTTTGATTTAACTTTAAATATGGATTTTTAAATACCTATTTGCTTTTTTCATCAAAAATTGTTATTTGGACTTTTTTTTTAATAACATCTAGTGCCTTCATTTTGAGTTGGCAACATTTAACAAAACATCGAATGGAGTTTGCTAGGTTGTGGAATGGTTTAACTTATTTCCGTAAGCTAATAATATTATATATATATATATATATATATATATATATATATATATATATAATATATATATATATATAATATATTATATATATATATATTTACTTTTAAGGCACAGTGAGTCAACGAGCCCCCTAAAATGGAGTATTAAACCCTCTTTAGGGGCTGCGAGCCGATGGGGAGGGACGGAGGAGGGGCGTTTCAAATACCCCGGAGGGGATGGTCGGAGGAACCCCCACGACACCCACAAGACCAAAGAAGCGGGGGTTCCGGAGACCATACCCGGAGGGGGGGATTAGTCCCGCCCGTCGTCCTAGAGGCCGAGAGACCCGACTCCTGACATCGGGGCGGACTATCCGTGGGTTATTCGTTAGTGATATACCAAAAAAATAAATCCAAAATGAGTGACTTTTTGGGAACATTTATTCGCAAAATTCTATTCGTACTTCTACAAATCTCAAAAACCCATTTGGCATTTTGATTTACTTAATTATATATATATATACATATATATAATATATATATATATATTTATATTATAATATATAATATATATATATATTAATATATATTATATATATATATATATAATTATTATCGAAATATCCAAATATCGATATATCGATTATTTATCGATATATCGAAATATCAATATTTTTGACGAAATATTCCAGCTTTACCCATATATATATATATATAATATATATATAAATATATATATATATATATATATATATATATATTATATAAGTATATATATATATTATATATATATATATATATATATATCTAATTATATATATAAACGATACGATTCTTCGACTACTTATATGTTTCGATGTAAATAACTCGATTGTCCTAGCATTACTTTAAGGCATTATAGATCCGGGTCTTATTAGTAATTAACGCATTCGTTCAAAACATTACAGCTTTCAATATATTACACTATCCATTCTGTTACTAATTCCCGAGACTAATTTCAATGTGTAAATATTTAATTCTCTTTTTCTTCAACATTTGTAGTTCAAATTTTTACGACTACGCATTATCTATCATATATACTATATATAATTATATATATAATATAACCACATATATATATATAATATAATATATATATATATATATATATATAATAATCTATATAATATGGCATTTATATATATTTAAACGGAGCTTTCGTTCGATGTACGATATAGCCTGAAATGAAATGCGTGACGTCAAATACTGTGCACTGTGGTTTGCGTAACTGTTATCACGCTCACTGTTGACGTCACATAAAACTCGTATGTTAAGTGTATGTAGCGATCTTACTTCACTATCTATATATATATTATATATATTATATTATATATATATATAAATATATATATATATATATATATATATATAGATTATATTGGTATGTTCGCATTGTGTTTGAAAATCTGGCAACATATGGGAATATATATATAGCAACATGGCAGTTTAATAAATAAACTATGCTAAATAATATTAGATTTTAGTTTGAAGGTATCGACTCTCTTACCGTCTTCACTCGCTCTATAAAAAGTGCGTCGTATAAATGCCGATTTAATGATATACTCTTGTCTATATACATTAATTGTGACGAAAGTATTTATTGGCTTTTCTGCAATATAACAAGTTAATCGTAGAAACAAAAACATGTATATACACTGTGATATTCCATGTGATTTAACTAAACAAGGACAGAAATATAACTTTTATTGTAAAGGATGCAAATCGTATTTTTCTGCTACTGAAAAAAATTCCTGGCTTGCTATTTTTTAGGTTGTCACTAATTCCTAAGAGAGGAAGGAAAAGAGAAAATCTAGTCGGCTATTTAGCAAAATTTCAATTTCTCAAAAAGTATACAAGAGATCAACGTTTTGAAATTTTTTTTGAAGCCGTACAAAAATTTCAAACTTGTTGAGGTAATATATATATATATATATATATAATATATAATTATTTATATACTATATAATTATCATCATATATATTATATATATATAACACCATATATATATATATATATATATATACTTAGTATATGGCTTAATTTTACATTTCGGCACAGTGGATCAGTAAAGTTTAAGGGATACTTTTAAGGCAGAGTGAGTCAACGAGCCCCTAAATGGAGTATTGTACCTTTTTAAGGGGGCTCGAGCCGAATGGGGGACGAAGGGGGGGACGATTCATACCCGGAGGGGATGGTCGGAGGAACCTCCGCAACACCCAATACCAAGAGCGGGGGTTCCGGAAGACGCATAACCCCTGAGGGGGGATTGAGTCCCCCCCCGTAAGTCACCTAGAGGCCGAGAGACCCCGACTCTGTCCATTCGGGGCGGAGGTTACCCGTGGGTATTCGTTAGTGATATACACCAAAAAAACAATAAATACAAATGAGTACTTTTGGACATTATTCGCAACAATAATATTCAGTACTCATATAAGTCTCAAAACATTTCGGACATTTGATTTAGCTATATATATATATATATATATAATATATAATATATAATATATATATATATTATAGATTATATATATATATATATATATATATATATATATATTTCTGACTACAAGCGTAATGTACGCAACTTCTGACGTCACAGTCAAACGTGACCCATGAAGAGTCTGACGTTGGACTATGACGTCACGCGCTTCAGGTATATCTACATACGAACGAAGCTCCTTTGGAAATGTAAATCTTTGCCCATATATATATAATAATTATATATATATATAATATATAATATAATATATATATAATATATAATTATTATATATAATATAATATATATTATATATAATAGGTGAAGGTTACCATAAAGGAAGAAAAAACTATAGACTTTTGAGGAAAGTTTATTTTGAAGAAAATTTTTACAATATATATGTAGATTATGAAAAGCAGTTGGTATTTAAAAAAAAAAAAAAATTTTTTTTTTTTAATTTTTTTATATAATTACTTCTAGAGACGCATGCTTTGTCGTGGTACTTTTTAGATCGTGCAACCATTTTTTAATGGTTTGCGAGTTTATATTTAATTTTTTTTTTTAAACTTATGGGAACCCAAAGGGTATACCGCACGACAGGAGTCGGGTCTCTCGGCCTTACCCGGGGAAACGACAGGGTAGGACATAATTCCCCCCTTCGGGGAGGGTCTCCGGAACCGCCCGCTCTTTGGTATTTGGGTGTTCCTCCGCGTTCCTTCGCCCTCCCCTACGGGGTATGGAAAACGTCCCCCCCTCTGTTCCCGTCGGCTCGAGCCCCCTACTGGCCGTGTAAAATACTGTATATATAAAGTTTTTACACGGCCAAGTAGGGGGCTCGAGCCGACGGGAAAGAGGGGACGTTTTCCACTGTAGGGGAGGGGCGAAAGGAAACCCCCCCGACAACCCAAATACCAAGAGCGGGGGTTCCGGGAGACCCTCGCCCGAAGGGGGGAAATAGTCCTACCCTGTCGTTCCCCGGAAGGCCGAGAGACCCCGACTCCTGCCATCGGTGCGGTATACCCTTGGGATTCCATTAGTTAAAAAAAAATAAAAATAAATATAAATCAAAATAATAAAAAATGTTTCACGATCTAAAAAGTACCACGACAAAGCATCGTCTCTGGAAGTAATTATATAAAATATAAAAAAAAAAAAAAAAAAAAAAAAAAAATAAAAAAATTTTTTTTTAATTTTTACATATTATAATAAAATTTTTTTTCTAATAAACTTTTCTCTAAAGTCTATAGTTTTTCCTTCCTTTATGGTAACCTTCACCATATATATATATATATATATATATATAATCACTGTGTGATAGCCTGTTATTTTATTTAAAAAAAAGTACTCGCGACTAGTGCGAAGGAGTGGTCAAAAGATGACAATATTAAATACATCCGGCAGAGTGATTGCTCAAATGAGCGGCAAGAATGGACTCTGCAAATAGAATATATTTTTTACACTTTGTCAGTTACATGTAACGATTGGACGTAATGGTGAAAATATTTACTGTACCCTCAACAGTAAGTGGAATCTAAAGCAATAAGCTCTAATAATGCATATACACTAAATCTAAGTCTTATCAGCATTTTCTAGTATAGGTTACTTTATTCTTAAAACTTTTCTGTTCTTCACCGTAAGAAAACGTTACAGTAATGGCGCCTATTTGTTGCCAGTTACATATTTGTTTTACTTTCAAGCACATCGTACGTCTGGCAAAATAAAAGTTTTCTTTTAAAGTGGAAAAGAAACCAAATGATTATTTTGAATTTGAAGCGAAGTACTTTTAATTTAATTTTTTTTATACGCCGTTAAAAATAGAATTATTATTATTATTATTATTGTTATTATTATTATTATTATTATTATTATTATTATTATTATTATTATTATTATTATTATTATTATTATTATTATTTCAGATACTAGGGAAATTATTTTATTATAATTAATTGTTATAATGAATTTGTAAAAATTGGACTATGTTAATAATGTAATTTTTCTTCACTGAATGAAAAAAATGAAAAATGAAAAAAAAAAAAATATATTATTAAACATATTCGGTATTGTGAGAGAACCTCTCATCACATTTTTATAAAGCTTATACAAAACACTAAATACTATTAGGGGATTTTGTGAGTTAAGAATTTGTGACTTCAAACAAACTTGAGCATATATATATATATATATTATTATATACGATTATATATATATATATTGATTTATGGTATTATGTGTATAGTTAGAATATATATATATAATTATAAGTTATAAGTCTTCGTTATATATATATACTATACGGGTACTCACCATTCGTGCTTTTTGTATATTATAACTGTCACTCCATTTCCTACGTAGTAATTTTCCAAATGCCACTCAATCACTATCTCACCTCCGTTCTTGTAAATCATTTTCATAGTAAGTGTCATCTATACCTTGCAGATTTACCATTCTTGGACAACTTGTCCTCGCACTCTACCATATTACCGTCCTCCTTTACTAAATGGTTCTCATCGCCAATATGACCCTACTTCCTACTTGCACCATCAAATCCGCACACATGCACTTTCAACCTCTTCGTTATACTGCCAATATTATGCAGGTCTTCGAAATGTTCCCTCCACACTCTCCTCACATCCATGTCATCAGTTACAAAAGCAATCTTTTAGAACTTTCTTATTAGTTCTCTTGAAGATTTTTCCATTTATTCTCATTTCATTATCTTTGCCGCGTTCTTTCATAAATAGCTTTGCTGATTCGCCCATTCGTATTTCCGCCAGTCATTTCCTCAATATCGTCTAACGACATTTGACAATTAACCTCATAATTTTCGTCTTAAGAAATATCGGTGTGGTTAACACTCCTTTTTTCCTCTTGATATAATTCCAAACATCTTTCTTTTTGAGACCATCATCATTATTGCCTTTTACGTACAATTCTAAGCTCACGTTTGCATCACTTTCTCATCCCACTCACTTAGCATTCATACTTTTCTACTTTAGCACGATGCCACATACTTCGTTGTGGCACTACTTAACGGATCGTCGCTTCGGCGTTCAATGTTGCTTCCACGTATTAGGTCTATTTCTAGGTTCCAGCTTCCTTGATAACACCTCCATTACTACGAAATATGCTATAAAAATAACCTCAATATTCCTTGTGTGAGCTCTAACTCTCGACTCTTAATCCTACCCACTATCCTTCTTACCACCTTCCCCCAACTAACCTATTTTACATAAAACAACATAAAATGATCCGATGGTCCCATTCAAGACTCCCCTAACTGATTTAGATCTAACACATACTTCAACTCTGCTTGCGTGTAGACCTTGGACCAAAATCAATCATAACTTTATTTATTTCCTAAACCGAATCTCTACGTATATTTGGATGTAATAGCTCTTGTGGTTTTAAAGAAGTATTACATACACACATACCTTTGGTCTAACAGAAACTATTCACCTTCCTTCCATTCTCATTTTCTCCTGCCGGCACGCGTCCCAAAGCCACCCTGTTATAAGCATCATCCTTTTTTTGTCAGACCTTATCCAACGATTTAGGTCGCCCAACACAATCATCTGAAAACTCCTACTCCACCCATCTTCAAAGCATCATTTCAGTTTTATCACAAACTCTACAACTCACGTTCAGCATACCTTCTTCTTGGAGATGGACTTGATGAGGTGTCACAACCACCATAACCTTGACCTTCTCTGGTGAACTTAAAATTTAACCAAGAAGAAGTTGCTATGAACTCACACAAACAAAATCTACTCCATTGCTCTCAGTACCATGTACTCATCTCAGCAATTGTACAGATCGTCGGGCTTCTCGTCTCCCTTTCTAGTCCGTTCCACCGACAGATTAATACCCATTTTCACACCACACCTAATCTTCTTCAGCCATTTTCGAACTTTCGTCTTTTCGTTTCAGTCACAGCGATTACTAAAATCGGTAATTTGCGCTTACTTCTAGAATATAATCTATATTCCCTCACCTCTCTCCTCTTCTCCTCACATCTCCATGTCCTTTCATATTCGATTTATAAATTTAGCGAAAAATAGAAGCAGCCGCTTAAAACGGCTATCCACGATTTCTCTTCTCCGAGGCATCGCATTCGCATGTCCTGGCAAGAGTATAGCATAAGTGGCAGTCGCCACCAACTACCACCGTCCAATTTATTCGGTCTTTCTCGACACCAGAGAACGATGTGCAAATTACTTTCTCATTATATAGAGTTGTTTTATAGTACTATAATATATATATAGTATATAATTGAGTGTATATATTTAATGTGTATAGATTTAATATAGATGTATTGTGTTCTATATAGTACTATATGCTTTATATACTGGTCATATCCGCAGTTTTTATATATATATATATATATATATATATATATCATATTATATAAGTAATTATATATAGTGATATATAATATAATATTATGTAGAGTATTTCTTTTGGGTGAATATATATATATCAATATAGTTACTATAATATAATATATTATATATATAGTAGGTATATATATTATAATTATAGTATTTTTTATATATATATATATATATATATTATATATATATATATATCTATGGTATTATCTAGTTTGATAGTGCACTCAGTAGTTTTTTCTGCAGAGTCGTTGATCATTTTATGGGAACATGAAGCAGTCGAAGAAAGGTAAGAAGGAAATGGCCTGAGAGTTTTTATTTTTACACTTCAAGCCATTTGTGATAAGTCTTTTAGGAAAAAATTTTAAAGTCCATTAATAATTGTTTAGTGTTATCGTAGATTCGACATTTCTTTTATAGGCCACAAATGTGTGGATTTTGCGCGTTTGACTGTTTGTTTTAAAGGACTATTCACGGTTTTATTTAAATTCAAAGTGTATCCAGTAGATGTTTGAAATGTATGGACTTTTTTCAACGGGTTTTTTTGGCGTATGAATTGAGGAAGTCAAAGTAGGATACAGACGTTCTCCGTGTCTGTACTATTTCTTTAATTTTCTGAGTTAAACAGTCAGCATGTTAAACTGTCATCGACGTACGAAGACCTTTTCTAGTATTAAGCAATACTTACTTCATTTAACTTATTTTCATTGCTGATGTTAGGGAGGTAGTTTTGTGAAGAATGGCAGTAAATTTTTCAAGCAGTCTTTTTCTTTTCGAAGCTTAATTTTAAGAAAACATTTAATGAATGTACATAAATTTAATTTCATATGACAAAACTAGTAGTTACTCATGTGATGAATCATAATTTTGAAAATGATAGTCCTATGTCATGTGAAGAGGTCGAACCTAATAACTTTGAGCAACTTGGTTCAGAGCATAATAAACGTATAAAAACATTTAAAGTTTCTCAAAGTTGTAAGTCAGGACCTGAAGAGATTTCTGGGCCAGCCAATTTTTCATATGTGAAGGATTTTGAATTTCGAAAATTAGAAAATGAGCTACATTTCATAAGAAAGTCATTCCTTGTAAATTTGTACAGTAGTAACTTAAACAGAAAAACAGTTTCTGATATTCTTGCCTCTGCATCAACTTTTTCTTGCAATATGCTGGAAACACTTGAGTCAGAAATCATTAGTATTTTAAAGTTCCATGGTTCCTTGTCCAGTATTAATTAGATACGTAATTGCTTTAGAATGACATTAATTCCTTCAAATTCCTTTAACACTCGGTACCTTCAGCTTCAGTTTTTGGAAACTTCTGCATTGTATATAAAACCTGTCTCTTATATTTTACAACGGTGTTTGCAAAGTAAAAGCTGCAGCGGATTAACGGTTAATATTGTGCCAGAAACAGTTTGTAGTTATTATATACCTTTGAATAAACTGTTCAAAATTTATTTTGAAATACCTGGGATATATGAATGTGCACTGGATTACATGAAGAATAATTCAAACATATCTGAACATTTGCAAGATTTTTTAAACGGGCATTTATGGCAATCTAAGAAATCAAGATTTAAAGGCAAAGTAGTTTTCCCGCTATTTGTATACTATGATGATTTCGAAACTGGTAATCCATTAGGGTCCCATGCAGGTATTAACAAATTGGGAGCAGTATACATTTCACTCAGATGTTTTCCTATTCAATTATTGAGTAAATTAGAACATATATTTCTGGTTTTATTATTTCATTCGGTTGATCGAGGAAGATATGGTAATCATCAAATTTTTAAACCGTTAATTGATGAATTAATTAATTTCATTAGAAACGGACGGCATAATTATTAATTGTAAGGGTGAAAATTTTAAAATATATTATTTTTAAATGATAACTTAGGTATTAATTCTGCATTATGTTTTGTTGAGAGCTTTTCTGCTAACATGCCATGTAGGTTTTGTAAAATAACCAAAGAAAATTTGCATCGAGAACATGTCGAGTCAATTGATATTCTACAAAGTATAGTCGATTATGAAAAGAATTGCTTAAGTTTGGAGAATGTTTTTGACAGTGGAATAAAAGAAGAGTGTATCTTTAATAGAATTCCATCATTTCACTGTATTACTAATTACAGTGTCGATATAATGCATGATATATTTGAAGGGATTGAACTATATGAAATTAGCAAACTTTTGAACTGTTTCATTTGTGAAAAAAAGTACTTCTCCCTTTCATTTCTGAATTCTGCGATAAATCATTTTGAGTACGGTTATTTATTAGATTCTCTAAATAAGCCACCTGGTTTCACTAAGGATTCTATTTGTAATAAAAAAATACGCCTATCTGCTTCAGAAATGATGTGTTTTTTGAGAATCTTTAGATTCATTGTGGGTTCGTATATACCTGAAGATTTACCAGAATGGACTCTAGATTTGCTACTATTGGAAATAAGTTTAATCGTTACCTCAAAGTCATTTGATGTTAAAACGGTTAATTACTTAAAGACTTTGATAAGTGAACATCACATTTTGTATACGAGTATGTTTGGAAATTTGAAGCCAAAACACCATCATATGGTTCATTATCCTCGTATTTTATTAGAAAGTGGTCCATTGTCTCATATCTGGAGTTTCAGAATAAATCTAAACATCGGGAACTAAAATAAATTTGCCTCTACTGTTTGTAGAAAAAATCTTTTAAAAACTATTTGCATACGACATCAATTAGAACTTTGTAAAAAGTTTCATGAGAAAATTGCATTTAAAGAAAATGTAGAATATTGTAAAAGTTTAGATGAACGTGGTTTCTGGTTAACTATCCAAAATAAAGTAAATCTTCCTCGTAAAAGCATTCCTTTTAATAGGTTTTCCTGGGTGAAAGTAAATGGGATTCGTTTTTGTAAAGGCTATAGTGTTTTTTATGGTTCAGACAACTTGTGGCCATTATTTGGAAAAATTCATGTTATTTTTAACCATAATTCAGTTGTCAATGTTTTAATTCAAAAATATTTAGTACACGAATATTCTCTTCACTTAAGGTCCTACGAAGTAACATTAGACGATAAATTTGTAACCGTCATATTAACTTCTTGTTCACTTGTGCAGCTTGCGTTTTGTAATAATAAGTCATTTATTGTTTACGATTAGTTTTATTAACTTTACAATTGCATTACTTGTATGAACTTTCATAAAAAGAAAATTTCTCAAATTGCATTTTTTTATTTCCTTGTAATTTCTCATATATAATATACTCTATTATTTATATATATATATATATATATATATATTATAATATTATATATATTATATATATATATAGTATTATATTATATATATATATATAATATATATAACCAAAATATATTGTAGGTTAAAAGGAGCCAAAAAGAAAAAGTGGTAAAAATAACCACAAAACATAGCTCACAAACAAAAAATTTAACATAGTTATTGGTATACTTGCCACATTTCGTGTTAACGGTTACCATGTTAACTTGTTAATATCTGAGGTTAATACAAATTAAAATAGTGAAACTAACAACTCAATATGGTTGATAAAAAAAAAATTGAACATGATTATTGGTATACTTAACGCATTTCATGTTAACTGTTACCATGCTAACTTGTTAAAATCAGAGGTTTATAAAAATAGAAAATGGTAAAACAAAGCCGATGCAAAATGGTTTGATAAATTTTTAACAATATTCATTGGTTCAGTTACCACATTTCTTGGTTACTATTAACCATAGTATATTGTTATATACTGAGGTACATCTACCAATTTTTGTTTGCGTTTTAAACATAATTTATGGTTAAAATTGCGAAACACTGTGTTTGGCGCGTATTTAAACATATGGTTGTGTTTAAAAGAACCACAATTTGTGGTGTTTTCAACCACTAATTTTTTTGAGTATATATATTAATAACTTTAATATTAAGTCATTAAGTAGTATCAGTATGTGTATAATTCTTAGATAGTGATACGAGTATTATATAGTTTCTTATATATAGTAAAGTAACTCGTAAGTATATATTAGTTCAGGGATTACTCATATTCGTTTTGGTTGGAAATAATATATGCTATATATATCATATATAATAGTATTATAATATATATATAAGGTATGACGAGTGTTTATGGCGCAGGGGGGGATTTTTTTTCATATCTATTGTATATTACTAACTTATAAATTTGAGTGCTGATGAACAGGACCAATAATATAATTTTTAAATACAAAAAAAAGAAAAAAAAAGTTATTTTTAATAATATACTTTTTTACGTTTGGCAACGTCCGGGACAGAGCGACATCTTCGGGATATTTTCTATAGTGCAAAAATCTTACCCGAAAACCAGAGAACAAAACTGCTACGGACTGGTTTTGATCGCATGTAGGGTAGGCCAGAAATTTACTACAACCGTCGAATCATAAGGTTACGATCGATCCATATATTTGTAGGTTGTAAAAACAGCACGGGTTTATTGCCCTCTTAAGTTCAGGTTATGATAGTGTTCTTTTTTAACGAGAATTATTATATATATAATATATATTAACAATTATTTATAGCGGTATGTCTAATCGGTCGATTTTGTCAAGTATGACATGAATTGAGTGATGGGAGTAGACGGTTGATTCTACTTTAGTTAATGAAGGTGAACCTATTAATATGGGGTTATATAGTATATGATAGATATATATTCAGTATTACGGAACGATGATTTTTCGTCCTTATTACAGGTTGGATTTTTTACGCTACGTTTTTTTGGGAATGCGTATTGCGACGGTATTACAGCGTACCTAGAAATTGGCTTTATTCTGTATCAGTCGCAACATAAGAACTTTTTTGCTTAACTTTTATTATTATTATTTATATTTACTATTTCAAATTTTTCCATGCTTTCTCATCAGATCATTAATTAATTGCTATAATATTTCTTAGGCAATATATGAAAAAAAGTCTATGATTTGGGCTGTGCCATGAATACTATATATGCAAACTTCTTTGATGCAGGTTAGGAGTTTATATAATATATAATATATATATTATAGGTAGTTATATATATAGTGTAAGATAGTATAGTTATATATATTACTTATAGTACTGTGTAGTATATATATATATATAAAGGTGTTTCAAAATAGTGAGTGAGTACGACATAAGTATACAGGGTGTTTCAAAAAAATGTACTAACACATTTGACTGCTTTTTTGTTTTTTTTCAGGTGTAAGACTTAACTGTAGACATGAATGGCAGATGTAACACTTACTTTGAAGATATGATTATAAGCGTTGATCTTAATGCTATTGGGTCTTACCTTGAAACGCCACGGTATTAGTGCATTAAGACGGTTCAGAAGTTCTATAAACCGCCACCTTTGAACTGCATCCCGGAACCATTGCCCGCATCAGAGTAGAATTTGAAGCAGATTTGCACCGTTCGCCACACGCAACAAGAATACGTCCTGGACAAGCCACGGACATCCACACAAAGCCCTCCAAGGAAGAGCAGGTACATGTAAACGCTCATGCCGATTCCCTAACAAAGAATATCTCTGGGAAACAGAGGATGGATCAGATGATGGGCTCCACTCCCACTTGACTGAGACTACGCTGGAAATGCTACATACCAGGACTACTCCATGCTCAATGAAGACGATCCGGTCCGGAGACTTCAATTTTGTGAATGGTACCTGGCTAAATGTGGAGCAAAGGATGCAGGGTTTCCACAACAAAATTGTGTCAGGAGCGATGAGGCCACTTTTAAATTCATGCTCGATTAATCGTCGGATACCGATTGGTACGTACTGGGGTCCTGTAAAATCCCGAATGGTGTAAGCTGAACAACCATTATAAGTAGAGCCTAGTCGCCAGATCGGCAACTGGTGGAGTGGGATTGTCAGGCGACATGGGCATGCATTATTGGTACCGTTTTTTTTTATAACGAAGCGGGTCGATGGGCGAGAAGTACCAGACGGTTTTTAGACCCGTTAGCTGCTGGAGTCGGTCGGGTCCTCACTGACATTGGTTTGGGTGATAACGAAGTGATTTTTACATTTCAGTCAACAATGGAGCACCTCTTTTCACTACCATCGCGCATGGGTCTATAGAGTTCAACCTCGATGCAGTATTTTCAAAACATCATGGATGTGGAACGAAGGGGTATGTTGAATACCGCTATTGTCGCGTTTCCCATTAGATTCACGCCAGAATGGACTGAGACCTTTTTATTTTATGCTGGGATACCCTAGGTACATAATACTTTATCGGCTCAATCCAAAGAAACGATAAAGTGCATTGAAAAAGTGGAATTCGAGTGATACTACTATAGTATAGTGATGTGATCACAGTGTTATTATGTGTGATGAGGGGTATGCAGTTCTAATATATATTATATGTTTCGGTACGTATACTTTTGTATAGTTCGTATATAGTATTATATGTGTGGTGTGTGTGTGTGTTGGGTGATGTTGTGTGTGTGTGTGTGTGTGGTGTGGTGTGTGTGTGTGTGTGTGTGTTTGTGTGTGTGTGATGTGTGTGTTGTTGTTTTGTGTGTTGTGTGTGTGTGTGTGTGTGTGGTGTGTGTGTGTGTGTGTGGTGGTGTGTGTGTGTGTGTGTGTGTGTGGTGTGTGTGTGTGTGTGGTGTGTGTGTGTGTGTGTGTGTGTGTGTGTGTGTGTGTGTGTGTGTGTGTGTGATTCCGAAGCTATTTATTACTTTCAACGCTCTAAATAATTTCTGCCTTATAAAATAATTTCCTATAAGATATATTTTCAGGGCTGCAGAGCCGCAAGGTTTTCAGTGGAGCAAGTCCGGAAGCCGGAGCCAAAATTGTAGTTGGATGGAGCCGATTCTAAAATAAAAAAAAATGGGTAGAATCGGTGTCGGCTAAAAAAAAAATCGGCTTCCGAGCTCTAGTTATTTCTATTTACTCTGTGATTGTCAATGAGAATGCGAACGATCCTACTGTATCCCTTCTCTTCTCTGGTCAATAAGAAACTCAGAGTGGCATATATGTCACACGTTCGCCTGGTTCTCCAAAGATAGTTTTATACTTTTTCCTTCCTTTTGTGGGGTCGTTTTCTGTCCTCATGGCAAGGGATGTCCAGTCACCTCTAACCCAGTTCTATCCTCACATCAAATTCAATATCCTTATCAATTCGTTAAAATGGCTAATTTCTTCAAATACAGGGATCAAATGCGAACGTTCAGATCTAGAGTGATCTACAGTTTTACTCGTCCTCTTTGCAAAAGAGGCACCAATGATGGTTGCGCGTCTAGACTCATTCTCAATTGCATTTGTGAGCATGTACATATTAGAAATAGAATGCTTTCTCAACTCAGATCCAGATCACATTCTGCCAATTGTAAAGTAACCCCACGTTTCGACCGGTACAAGATTTTGACTATTTTCTCTTAATCACTTATCATGGAATCCCTGTATATCTATATACATCGTCCCCATCAATAGAAAAGCCATTGATTCACCCCTGTATGTGTCTCATTGCTGCTGCTTCTACAAATTAAAAAAAAAAATTTATGTGCGATACCTTCTCACATCCATTTTGTCATTTGTGCTAAATGTTAAATCTTTGTAACAACTTAAAATTCATTATCTTGCGGTTCTCGCAGGTAAAGTTCCTGTTATGTTATAATTTTATATTCAATCTTTGAAATTTATATGTATTTGTCTAGTGTTACTTATTGCTTCAGAACTGGTGATGACCCTAGCACAGGTTCAAACGTGTATATATATATATATATATATATATATATATATTATATATATATTATTAATATAATATATATAGTTATAGTATATATATATAGTTATATAGTATTTAATATAGTATCTACAATATCTGACATGCTTTAACGGCTATCTATATATTTATATATTATTTTGCCCTTTAATGTACTTCATATTCACACACAGTTTATTTAAAACTATTTTTATTAATTGCACATATTAAAATCAATAAAACAATATAAGGATAAATTAACAATCCTAACAGTTAAGGAACACTAGCTTCCGTTCCTCTCTGGAACCTTTTTAAAGTGTCTCTGTCGGAAGTTCAATTTACTTTTTTTCTGTAAATTATTTTTTTTGGTCAGATTTTTTTAGTTGGTTAATTTTTTATCTATTCTGCAAAATTTTGTTGATACCATTATTGAATTCTAGATATTCTATTTTTGTTTCTCCTTGTTGCTTGTTGAAGTTTTTACTATTTTTAATGCAATAAGATTCTACCATGCGTCTTTTTTGTTGATCATTGATGTAAAATAGTGGGGTTATTCGGTCTATATTAATGATGTGGTTGAATGTTGATCTATGGCTTGTGAGAGAAGAGTTTACATTATCCATTCTTAAATCGTATCCATGTTGGTAAGCTCTTCTGTTGAAATGAGTCTCCCCCAAGTAGACTAGGTTGCAATTATTGCAAGAAACTCTGTAGATACATTGTGTATCGTTTTTTGTGAAGTTTCTGTTAGGAAGGGAGACCTTTTTTAATGGTAGAGTGTTGGAGGGTGTTACGATAATATTTTTTGGGGAATAATGTTGGGTATGTTTTTTGGGGGTGGGGAAGGGGGAGAAAGGATTTTTGTGAAGTGTCAGTAGTATTTATTGAAGACCCAATCAACCAATTTTTACTCAATTTTGAAAGATGGAAAACTACGGACACAGATCTTTCTTGCAATAAAGATAAACTTTAAGGATTTCTGCTAGCAAGTATACGAAACAATAAAAAACCGTAAGCTTCCCCTACTATTTTATACAGCCTTATCGTCTATTACCAATAACAAAAAACATAACTGTCACCCGTTCTGATAAAGGAAATAATATAGTTATCCACAACACTACAGATTACATCAACAAATGCAGTTCTTTATTAACATTCAAACACCGAATTTGTAATTCTTATTTTTAATTTTAAGTTGACAATTTCAGTGTGAAAGCAAATCGATATAACTGTTCTTCTATAGTAATAAAATGAGATTTGTAATTCATATAAAAAATTAAAATAGTTTCCCCTTAATATTTCTTATTCTTAAAATATGAAAGTATAGTTTTAAAAAAGTATCATTTGAATATTTAATAGTTTACAGTAAATTATCAGTTTTAAATTTTTGAGATTTGTAGTGTAAAATATAACAATGTGAGCTCATTTATTTCTTTTTACATCTTGTACAGGGAGTAGAGTTGGTTATGGAAATGAATATTACTGATGTGTGAATGCTTGAAAACCCTATGCAAAAAGCTGAAAAAGGAGATATCAATAAATAATCTAGTTGATCTTGCACAGCATCTAGGCCCAGACTTGGACAATCTATTTATTAAAAAATATTCATCAATTCAGGATATGGAAAGCAATTTATATTATGGACCTTGCTTATGGGTTCAGAGTACTTTTCCCCTTGGAGATTGTATTATACAAGTTTTCGAGAAACAACTTGTTCTTTTTAAAAAAAATTTGTATGGTTGAAGCCTCTGTTATTGCCTTTGGAGTATATTTTATAAAAAATTTAACATATCCTCAAAGTTACGGGCAGTTTTTAGGGCTACTCCAATCTGCTATAACAAGTGAAAAATTTGATAATTGTGTGCGGTCTGAAAAATTTGCTCGTATTTTGAACATTTGAATAAATCTTTCAACATTTGGAAATTGTCAGTGCAGGTAAATATAAATTTTATTAAAATAGGAAGTAATTTATTTTTTCATTTAACAATGAAAATTGGTAATTCTATAAATTTGTTATATATAATTATAACATTTTATAATGTAATTTTCGCAATATTTTTACGTCCCTTAATATAAGGAAAATGAATAAGCCTTTAACATTTGCTAGTACTCATTGTAGGCAAATATTAATTTTATTAAAATAGTGAATTTTAATTTTTTTATTTTTTTATTTAAATATGAAATTGTCAATTCCAGAATTCATTTAAGGAAATTTTATAATGAAATTTTCAACGTGTTTTTGTAAGTTCCTTAATATAACTTGCAAAATATTGTTTGCTTGACCTTTTTCTGTATACCGGTACTGTATATAAATAGTAATTTTTTAGTGTTGCATTCATGCTATTACGGTACTGTAATATATAGTAATTTTTTAGTGCTGCATTCATACATGCTATTAGTATAATTTAATTTCTTAATTTTAATGAAAAACAAAAAGGTTAAATTATACGTTCATTATTTTAAAATCTAAGTTGTCATTATTATTTCTTATATTCCAATTTTTAAACACTTTAAATAATTCCCTATATATATATTATAAAATATTTTAGCAGATGAAGTCAGTAGTATCCCAACAGTTTGAGCTAGCCGATTTTGCTACGAAGGAGTTAACGTATCGTTTTGAAACTTGGTATATTGTCTATTGAGGAGTTAAACTATTACCGCTGAGTTTTGGTGGTCGATAGGAATGATCTCACGGGGATAGTTGCCTTGGCCCGAGCAGCGAAGGTTAAGATTGGTGTGGTTTTTGCCCTTTCAGTCTTGTCCAATTCGTGTGCTGTGTGAGCCGACGAGGGCGGCGCATGTGAGTAATTCGAATGTATGTTGTTTCCTATATAGCTGGTGTAATTGCCCATCTTATTTTTTGTTTTCTCATTTATTTATTATTTATTTGTTATTTATTTAATTTATTTTATTTTATTATTATTATTTCTATTGATTATTATTATTATTAATTAATTATTATTATTATTATTATTATTATTCATATATATATATATATATATAATATCTACCTATATATATATGATATATAATATCATTATATTATAGTATATATATGGTAAAGTATATATAACTATTAATCCACGGGTTAGGGCTTATCGCGTATCGGGCTAAAATTTGGAGGTGGCGCTAGGTGGTGACGTAACCTCGTCGTAGACGAGATTTCGTACCCCTGCGTCCCCCATAAGAGGGGACGCAGCCCCCCAAAAATTGAAATGTTCGAAAAGGCTGAAATTTGGAGAGCGCATTCGGTAAGTCGGATGTCCCTGGAAAAGTCGAATCGGAAATCAGAAGAGTGGCATTCGGTCAACGTGGTGCTATGCTGGTTAGTAAGATATTTGTATAATATAAAAGATTAAGTGTCTTGTATATATGTTATTTGGCCTGTAGATTCTCGAAAATGACGGTTAAAGGTCGTAAAGAGTGTCAGTAACAGTTAGTAACATATACAAGAGCTTTCAATACTAATGTAAAATACTTAAAAAGACAAATTGTGGAACCGTTCTACGCTCGACGATCTTCTTGATGAATTGAATAATTGGGGCAGAGCATTCCACAGGGATAAAGTTGCTCCATCAAATTATGAAGATATTCCAATAGAAGGGTTGAATGGCGTTCTTTCTTACACCTCACACACATTTACATTTGAATAAAAACGCGCGCTGTGAGCTGTTATTTACAGCATAAGTTTTTAACTCTCCTGCGCGACGCGTATGGGACATAAACAAATCGGAACGACACAAGTTTTTGCTTACGTGCACCTAATATGTCTGCACGTGGATTCAATCGCAAACCTCCACCGTCTAGTGCGAACTATACTTACCACCCGTGAAATTGAGATTCTTAATTACTTTGTACATCAAGTACATAAAAAATCCCATAGTTGAATCGAAGAAAACTAAGGAAGATTCAACTGCTACAAATTTTGTATTTGTGACAAACAAAGGTGGTAAACTTTCACCTGCTGTAGTTAACCGTGGAATTAGAAAAGTTTGGAAAAAATGTGGAAATAAAACGGAATTGAGTACAACAAATCTACGTTATGTGACGACGACTCGAGTGCATGAAGAGTATTCGGAAAAAGTGGATTCAACGGCAGATCATTTAAAACATACTAAAAGCACAGCTCACCAGATTTATCGAAAGAAAGCAAAAGGAAAAGAGTGCAAGGAAATGTCTGACTTTATTAACCAAGTAAATACCGGGAGTGAAGAAAATTTTCTAGAGAAGTTCTTTCCACACAAAGTCTATAATATTCATGATTCCAACGCCAATTACGTGGCCAATTCTAATCATAATAATTGGGACAGTGTTAGTTTAGACATGTTCACAGAATTGCCTACATCTGCAGACCCTGAAATGGAACGTATAAAAATCATTACTTTGGAAACTGAAGAGAAGAGAGGAAGACCAAAATTTTCAAAGAGCGAAGCACTTATTATTGAAAAGCTTTTGGCACACATATTTAACGTTGGTCGGATCCCAAAGCTAGAAACAATAAGAGCTGTAATGAAAAATCATTCAGAATTGAGCAATTCGGTTACTGAGAAAGAAGTAACAGAGACCCAAATAAAAGGTTGCATTACTAACATAGTCAACAAAATTATACGAAAAACAACTTAGTTACTATCAGGGCTGCAAGGTTTTGGATGGAGCCGAAACCGATTTTTTTTTGCTAGTTTATAGAGGAGGGCGAAAAAAAATTTAAAAACTTTATATATATATATAATTATATATATATATATATATTATATTATAATATATAGTATATGTATATGAATAATAGTTAGGCTAGTGATCATATAGCTATATATAGGTGCCGCTTCCCCCGTTAATTTACGCATCCTACTCTTCTGGTGTGGGGTGGCACCCGAACGTCCTACAGGCTGGTTTCCTGTTAAACTGCTAAAAAAGTACAATTATTTTCTTTTTATTGTATTTGTTTCCCCTCCCACAGTTTGTAATCAAGCGTATAAGTGCAGCCACACAGGAGCATCCTAGAGGAGGAAGAGGATGGAGGTTTTCATAGGATTTGTTTGGAGGATGTGTGGTGGGAAGGTGGAAGAGCGAAGGGACATGGCTGCATACCTAACGAATAGGGTGAATTTTTTTGCCAGAGTGGAAAGCGTAAGAAAATGAGGATGGACGGACTAATTGGGTCCCAACATGAGAAAACATGAGAGAAACCCAGAGGAGAGAGAGGACTCATAGATAATTAGAGTGCAATGAAGAAAGAATTTTAAAAAAATTATGAAATGGATTTTTCAAACACAGGGAATCTCTAAGATCACGAGATATAGGAGTGGAATCAAAAACGACCAGAAAAGTATTTTTTGGACCAAAATCCATTAAAATAGAAGTTAATATCATTAGCTGTCGGATTATTCAAGAGAGACGTGGAGGATGTTAAAGTGCTTTCCTGGAGTCAGTTTTGGACTGCGATCAATAGATGGTGGGTTGCCAGAACTGAGGGTAGGGGCAGGAACACAAAGTGGGCAGGTTGGAGAAAGAGAAAAGAAAAGTGATTGTCAGGTGCAGCCGAAAGAGGAAGGGAAAAGTAGGAGGAATATGTGGAGCAAATAAAAAAAAGGTGGCGAATTTGGATGAAACAAACATAATTTTTTAGGAAATTTTATTAATGAAACCGCGAAAGAAACGTTGGGAGTGAGGTGGAATGGAGGAACAAGGAAGAAACTCACAATTCGGTGAGAAGAGAAGAGAACAGTGGGTGAAAAGAACAAGAAAATGAGAAGGTAGTTGAGAATAAGAACAGAATAGAGAATAGCTGAATATGTAATAGCAAGAAACAGAACAGACATAGTGAAGATGGAGGTAAATGATGGCGGAAAAATTGGGAGAGGATGTAGAGGGAGGAAAGAAGAAGATTTTCAAGCTAGCAAAAACGTATAAAAAGTCAAAGAAGAGGTAAATGAGAGATGGACTGAATATTTTGGAGAACTCCTAAATATAGAAGAAGGGAGGAATGAAGAAGAGGAGCAATATGTTGGAGAGGGGATGAAAGGGGTGAATCCAATAACGATGGAATAATATGAGGGGGCTTTGTCAAAAAATGAAGAAAGGAAAAGCTCTGGGCGAAAATGGAATTTTGATAGAGTTGATAATGAAAGGAGACGAAGAATTGAAGAAGAAAATGGTGAAGCTTTTTAGTAAATGTTGGATGGAGGGTGTAGTTCCGGTAGATAGGGGGGAATAGTTGTTTTGCCCATTTATAAGTGAAAAGGAGAAACTGGAGAGTGTGGGAACTATAGTAGAATAGCTTTGTTGGATCATATAGCGAAAGTGCACGAAAGGATTTTAGAAAAAATATTAAGAAGAGTGATAGAGATACAATTGGGAGAGAAACAATATGGGCATGGGAGGGGCAGGAGTACTTCGGACCTGCTGTTTGCTTTAAGAAGAGTGTTTGGGAAGAGTTGGGAATTTAATAAAACAGTATATGTAGCCTTCTTGGACTTAAGAAAAGCATATGAGTCGGTATCCAGATGCAGACTTTGGAGGTTGTTTGGGGAAGTGTACGGAGTGGAGGAAAGACTGAGGAGAGCAATAAAAAGCTTGTATAAGATTTGGGAATGTGAAGTGAGAACTTAAAGTGGGGAAGAGAAATGGTGAGAAGTGGGTACGGGAGTGAGACAGGGCAGTGTCCTGTCTCCCTTACCCTTTATAACTTACTTGGATGTAGTAATCAGAAAGGTTAAAGAGGAATTTCCAAATCTGTATGGTGATATAATGGGTTGCGAATGATTTGGCATGTTGGAGTTCGGAGGAGGGGTATTGAAAGGAATTATGGAAAGTTTTGACAGAAATTTTGAAGGAGCTTGTTTTAGAGATGATACAGAAAAGACATGGATAATGAAGTGGGTAGAGAGGATAAGGGAGAAGTTGGGGATCGACATTGATGATGAAAGATTGAGAAATGTGGATGTTTGTTTACCTCGGTGGCGTATTTACAGAGCAACGGATCCATGTTGCTACGGAGAGTGGAGGCAAGAATGGAAAAACTTTTACGGAAGAACAAGGTTGATAGAGCGTCTTATTTAGTGCCATTATTTATGAACCGGTGAGTTGGTAATGGATATATTAAAGTTTAAGATTATAATTGATAGCATACTGGTACCCACATTGACATATGGAGCATTACAACAAGAGAGGAAAAAAGGATCGAGCAGCTGCTGAAATGAAGGTGTGGAGGACGATAGTGGGAAAAGACGAGGAGAGATAGAGTGGAGAAACGATGGGTTAGAGACGAGCAGTTGGTTGTGGTTGCCTGGTGGATTGTAACAGGATAGGAAGTTCTAGCGAGACTGAGATGGTGGCAGTAATTAATAGTTTGGGATGTTCTCTCTGTGTGAGAGATCTGAGTCGTGCAAAGTAGATGGTGGTGGGTGGCAGAGGAGGGTAAGGCCGAGAGGAAGACACGAGGGCTGAAGCCAATGGAAATATTGCGTGGAGAGACCCTGAGAAGACATGGACTGCCGCGATGCGCCAGCTGATGGAGGATGGTGTGCTTCTGGAAAGGACTGCGTGGAAATGGCGATTTGGGGTCTTTCTCTAGGCTCTCTTAGAGGAGACGTAACCGTGGACAGTTTGAGGGCCAGTGTAGGGTTGAGTATAGTATATTATTTATCGTTATATATATTTTATCTATATATATGAAGTATAATAGGATATATATATGTATATAATATGATTATATATATATATATATAATATATATATATATATATATACTTACCTTCATATTCCATTTTTCCTCCTTAAATATATAAGTAGTGATACTATATTTATCTCATATATATATATTATATCTAACCTATATATATATAAGGTAATTGTTCGTTATAGGTATTTCTCAATATTTATCTACATAAGACTATAAGCTATAGTATATACTATTTATATATATATTTTACCTTACTGCAATAACTCATATTATATTCTTTTACTGTTAATGAAAAATAATAATAACGGCTACATTGACTGAAAACAATGTCTAACAGAAAGTTCTAACTCGCCTTTTATTCTTTAAAATTCACTAGTATTTCTAATATTTAATTAACTATGTCTTTGCATAGACATGTAATATTTGGGACCAATTTTATTTTATGTTTGGTTGTATTGCTTTAAAACATCGTTTTAAAACAAACTAATTTATTAAAAGTTAGACATGGAAATACATATACATTGCATATGTGAGTTCTCCATTATTTATATGAAGGAGACCGTCATCAAAGCTGCCTAATAATTTTGAAAACTTTTTTCATCAATTGCATACGTCTGTCAATTTCAGAGTCGATTGAGCGCATTTATTGACATTTAAGGTAAAAACCAAAAGACAAATCTGATTTTTAACTTTTTTGATGGTAAATAAGGTAGTAATTGTGAGAATTTTTTGTAAAAGTTGCTTTCTTATCCTGGAGAAAAAGCATTGGTTGGAGTAAATTTTTAAGTTCAAGAGCCTTATTCCCAGAGGAGGAACTGCATCCGAAAGCCTGACTGACTGAAAAAGAAAATGTAGTAAAAGTTATAAAACAACATCACCATCATTCCCAAACTTTAGAAACTTACTCATATCATTACTATTCTCAAACCAAACAACAAACTGCCACATGATCCAGCCTCTTATAGACCAATATCTTTGCTAACGACACTCCAAAGTTTTTGAAAAACTCATGTTAAACAGAACACAATCTCTTCTTCCTACCTCCAGATCTCAACCTGGTTACAAAACAACACTACTCACTAAACTCTCATAGACCTCAACAAAAAAAACCATCTTCATAGCACTCGACATAAAGAAAGTTTTAAAATTTCGCTCCTCGCCGACCTCTTGCAAGAAAGACCTGAGAGCCTTGCCGTAAAGTAGGGCAGTAATCAGTCTATGGAAGACGACCTTGTTGAATAAACTGGAAGATACCGAGGACAGTTACGGAAAGAGGAAGAGACTACTTTGGACTCTCTGTCTGCAGTTTCATTGCTTATTTTTATGTAGATATAAACAAACGTCAAGACTGACAGCTACAATAATGGGTTTATGTGCCCTCTAAAATTACTTTTTTAAATTTTCAATAATATTTATAAATTCTATTTTTAAACAAATTAAAAAATACTCGTTGGCTACCATGTTTACCAACACCATAATTAAGCCTGTTATAATTATTTTAATTTTCATATTTATAAATTCTATTTTTAAACGAATTAAAAAATAATCGTGGGCAACCAAGTTTATAATTAAGCCATGTTAGAAAGTATCGTGTTTTTTTTTTTAATTTTCTAATATTAGGTAGGCTTTATATCGTTTAGGATGCTTATTTTCGAGATATAAGCAAACCCATTATTTTAGTTGTCACTTAACTTGACGTTTATGTGCCCTCTATAATTTTTTTTAAATTTTAAAATTATTTATAAATTCTTTTTTTAAACGAATTAAAAAATACTCATAGACTACCACGTCTATCAACACCGTAATTAAACCTGTTAGAAAGTATCTCATTTTTTTAATTTGCTAATATTAGGTTTTCTTTATATCGTTTAGGTTGCATATTTTTATTTAGATATAAGCAAACCTTTTATTGTAGCTGTCAGTCTCATCTTGATGTTTATTTGCCCTCTATAATTATTTTTTTTTAAAGTTTTCATAATTATTTATAAATTGTATCTCTAAACGAATTAAAAAATACTCGTAGGCGACCATGTTTATTAACACCATAATTAAGCCTGTTAGAAAGTATCTCGTTTTTTGCTTTTTTTAATTTGCTAATATTAGGTGGCTTTATATCGTTTAAGGCTGCTTACTTTTATTTAAATATAAACAAATCCATTATTGCAGCGGTCACTCTTATCTTGACATTTATGTGCCCACTATAATTATTTTTTCTATGCTTAAACGAATTAAAAAAAATACTCGTAAGCTACCATGTTTCGCAACACCATAATTAAAACTGTTAGAAGGTATCTCGCTATTTTTTATTATTTGCTAAGAGTAGGTAGGCTTCATATCTTGTAGGCTGCTTATTTTTACTTAGCTTCAATAATGGGTTTGTTTATATGTCACTCTTATCTTGTCGTTTATGTGACCTCTATAATTATTTAAAAATTTTTTTTAAATTATTTATAAATTCTATTTTTAAACGATTAAAAAAAATCTTAGGGTACCATGTTTATCAACACCATAATTAAACCTGTTAGAAAGTATCTTGTTTTTTTTTTTTAAATTGCTAATATTAGGTAGGATTCATATATAGCTTAGGCTGCATTTTATTTAGATATAAACAAACCAATTTTATAGCTGTCACACTTACATTGACGTTATGTGCCATCTATAATTTTTTTTATATATATATTTTGAAAATTATTTATATTCTATTTTTAAACGAATTAAAAAATACTCGCAGGCTACCATCTTTATGAACATCTTGTTTTTTTAATTTTCTATGAGGTAGGGCTTATATCGTTTAGGCTGCTTAATTTTATTTAGATATAAACAAACCAATTATTGCAGCTGTCACTCTTATCTCGACGTTTACTTGCCGTCTATAATTATTTTTCTTAATTATTTATAAATTCCATTTTTAAACGAATTAAAAAATTTTCGGTTCCATATTTATCATCACCATAATTAAGCCTGTTAGAAAGAATCATTTTTTTTTTATTTGCTAATATTTGGTAGGCTTTATATCATTTAGGCTGCTTATTTTTATTGACATATAAACAAACTCATTACTGTAACTGTCACTCAAAAAATTATTTAAATTCCTTTTTTGAACAAATTAAAAAATACTTCTAGGTTATCATTTTTATCAATACGATAATTAGGCCTGTTAGAAAGTATTTTGTTTTTTTTAATTTGCTAATATTAGGTAGGCTTTATATCGTTTAGGCTGCTTATTTTTATTTAGATATAAACAAACTCATTGTTGTAGCTGTCACTTATTTTGACGTTTATGTGCCCTTTATAATTACTTTTTTTTTTATTTTCCAAATTTATTTATAAATTTTATTTTCAAACGAATTAAAAAGTACTCTGTTACCGTATTTAACAAGATAATTAATTAAGCCTGTTAGAAAGTATCTTGTTTTTTTAATTTGCTAATACTAGGTAGGCTTTAATATCGTTTAGGCTGCTTATTTTCATTTACACAAAGAAACCCATTATTGTAGCTGTCACTTTTATCTTTACGTCTGTAATTTTTTAAAATTTTGAAAATTTTTATTCTATTTTTAAACGAATTTAAAAATACTCGTAGGCTATCATGTTTATCAACACCATAAATAAGCCTGTTAGAAACAAAGCTTTACGTAAAGCAAAAAATACATATTACAATAACACCAACACTAAAAACAACACCTTTAAATCTTATCTCCCCTTACCTACACAAATACATAACTCGTTATAATATATCATATTATATATATATATATATAATATATATTATATATATATATATATATATATATATATAAATATATATGTAATTACGAATTGTGTTTAGTTTATTAATGGTTTCTTTTTAATAAAAAAGATTTGGCTACAGAATGTTATTCATTATGCATTCTTTTTATTATTAGGTATTTTAATAATTTGTTTAATGTTCCTCAAAGTTACAACTTGAATGGTTAAATAGCTAATATAAAAACAGAAGTTTGGAAGCTGTAAAAAAAATTTAAAAATTTTTAATATTATACCAATATTTCGCCTGCATACTGGACATTCAATGAAAGTGAAAGAACGTGGAAATAGTTGTGTTTGGCAATCTTGAATTAAACCATGTAAAAACATTAGACTTAGTTAAAGTATACCACTAGTGTAAAGGAAATTAAAATTATTTCTTTTTTAAACTATGGAAATACCCAAGGGTAAACCGCAAAATGGCAGGAGTCGGGGTTCTCGGGCCTCCCCGGTGTCCCCGTCGGCTCGAGCCCCCTAAATGGGAAATTTAAAAAAAATATTCTAAAAACGATGAAAAAAATGCAAAAAAAAAAAAAAAAAAAAAAAAACACATTACGATGATTTTTAGGTTCAACATATATTTATGAAAGTTTTAATTTAAATAAAGTTCCTTAAAAAGTCTATAGATTTTTTTCGTTATTATGCAACTTCAACACACACACACAATATATATATATATATATATTATATATATATATATATATATATATATATATATATATATATATATATATATAAAAAAATATTTTTTCTTATAGGAACTTTAATTTTAAAATAAAGGACTTCACCTTTAATAAAATAAATTAACATTTCATTCATTTTTTTACCTAAGTAAATTCATATGAACTAAATAAGTTGAAATTTATAAAGTTTTTTTTTACCCTAATCATGAAAAATTTAAACAAGATTGTAAATACTTGACCTAAAATTTTATGACTCTGAAAAACGCATGCCATCAAATTCACATGAACCTATTCTATTTTTAAACGAATTTAAAAAATACTCGTAGGCTATCATGTTTATCAACACCATAATTAAGCCTGTTAGAAACTATCTCGTTTTTTTAATTTGCTAATTTTTGGTAGGCTTGATATCGTTTAGGCCGCTTTTTATTTAGAAATAAGCCAACCCATTGTAGCTCTCACTCGTTTTTTTTACGTTTATGTACCCTTTTATTTTTTTTTAATTTTCAAAATAATTTGTAAATTACATTTTTAAACGAATTAAAAAATACTCATAGGCTACCATATTTATTAACACCATAACTAAGCCTGTTAGAAACTATCTCGTTTTTTTTTAATTTGCTATTATTATTTATGCTTTATATCGTTTAGGCTGTTTATTTTTATATACATATAAACAAACCCATTATTGTAGCTGTCACTCTCTTGACGTTTGTGTGCCCTCTATAATTATTTTTATTTCATATTTTCACAATTATTTACAATTCTATTTTTAAACGAATTAAAAAATACTCAAAGGCTTCAATGTGTATCAACACCACAAATAAGCCTGTTAAAAAGTATCTTGTTTATTTAATTTGATAATAATAGGTAGGCTTTATATCCTTTAGGCTGCTTTTTATTTAGATATAATCAAACAGATATTTTTGTAACTCTTATCTTGACGTTTATGTACCCTCTATAATTATTATTTTATTTAAAATTGAAAAAAAATTATAATTTCCATTTTTAAACCAATTAAAAAATACTCGTAGGCTACCATGTTTATCAACATAATAATTAAGCCTGTTAAAAGTGTCTTGTATTTTTAATTTGCTAATATTAGGTAAACTTTATATCGTCTAGGCTGCCTTTTATTTAGATATAAACAAACCTATATTACTGTAGCTGTCACTCATTACTTGCCTTCTATAATTATTTTTTAAAATTTTAAAGATGTTTATAAATTCTATTTTTAAACGAATTAAAAATACTCCTAGGCTATCATGTTTAACAACACCATAACTAAGCTTGACAGAAAGTATCATGCTTTTTTTAATTTGCTAAATCAGGAAAGCTTTTATCATTTATTCTGCTTTTAATATTCCTATACAGATATATATAATATTTAATTTAAATTATTATATAATTATATATATATATATATAATATATATTAATTTAATATATAATATAATATTATATATATATATCTGTATCAGTTGAATATTTTTGTGGGAACCCAACTTCCATCTTGAACTGAAATCAAGCTGGCTTGAAGTTTGAGATTTTAAAAAAATATTGGTAAATAATTATTTAGCAAATCATAAGATGCCTATAAAGGATGCCTGTAAATGGTTGTATAGGAAAGGCGCGATCTAAAGGAAGGGAAGATTTGACGAATGGAAAACGCATAACAAACCCTATGAACAGCAATCTCCGGTCCACCAGGGGGCAACACACAGACCCGTCACACGCACACCTATGCACGCTTGTAACGAAGCTATTCGTCAAGGGAAACATCGAGCTCGAAGATGTTAGCAGCACGCTATGCCAGTGTGACGAGCGCCCCAAGCCTCCCTAAGCTCCACAAGCCTTACGAATATGTGGAGCCTCCGTCTGTCTTTACTCAATTCATCTGCCTCCCACACCCCATTGCTAATTTGTCATTTAGAAGTGGTATTGAGTTACTGATATTCTCATGAAAATATTAAATAGCAGCAATGAAAGGTTTGGACCCTGTACCACATCGCTGCCTCCAATTGGGAAATCGAAGATGACTGAAATTTTTTAAATAAACAAATGGTGCAGATTTACACTCTACAAATAAATTCGGCTCCAAACCAATTCATATTGCTGCTAGGGAAGGTCATTTGCAAGACCTGGAGCTTTTTATTAAAAAAGGTAATTCGGTTGATGATGTAGGCTGTGCAGGATGGAATTTAGCTCATTATGCTGCAGTTGAAGGTCATTTGGATATGCTTAAATTTTTGATAAATAAAAATATTGACATAAATAAAATTGATTTACGCGGTTGGAGACCCCTGAATTATTCCGCAGAAAGGGGATTTAAAGAATTTTCAGAACTTTTAATAGAGAATGGAGCTTATTACGACATTTTTAAATCGACTAAGAGTGAGCCAATTACTGCAATAAATAAGCAGATAATGCACTTGCTGAAATTAACTGAAAATTTATTTGATGCTGTTAAGCTGAATGAGAGTAAGAACGTTGAAAAATACATCAAGGAAGGTGCATTTGTAAATGGAAAAAAGAAAGAAAATAACACTCCATTACATTACTCATCTTGGAAAGGTTTCCATGATATTGTAAATATTTTACTTAAAAATAATGCTAATCCTAACATCCTCGGTAAGGGAGGTTCTGCGCCATTGCACTATGCAGCAAAATTTAATCATTACGAAATTGTTTTAGCTTTATTATCACGTGGTGCTGCGTATAACATAACAAATCAAAATGGAAAAACTCCTTTAGATTTTGCTTCTAATGAGAATATTATTAATTTTCTAAAATTGATAGCTGACATTTTTGAAATGGTTGAAAATTGTGATGTGAAAGTTCTTTCAAAATTGGAGAAGGCTAAAAATGAAATGAAAAATGCAATAATTAACTGTCAAAATAAATATAACAAATCTTTATTGACTGTTGCCATTCTTAATGATTTCCCAAATCTGGATGATTTAAAAACAATGCTTTGTAAAACTGATCACCATGAAATTCTTTTAGCAAAAATTTTAAGCACTGAGGAAAAGTATAATGAAGCATTGACAATATATAAAAAGATTTTGAATAGAAGGCAAAATATTTGGGGGACTGATAACCCTTTGACATTAGAAATCGAGACTGATGTTGCCTCTATGTATTATGAATCGGGAAACTACCAAGAAGCTTTGAGTACATCCGAAAATATTTATCAAACACAAACTAAAATATTGGGGTTAAGTAATAAACTTACTCTAAAAACAAGGAGCTTCATTGCACTTGTGTTGCATCGATTAGGAAGGGATGAGGAAGCTTTGAAAATATTTCAGGAAGTTTATTTCAAACAAGCAGAACTTTTCGGCGAGAATGATTCAGAAGTTTTGGACACAAGAATTCACATGGCTTTGTCATTAAACAGTTTAGGAAAATATGACGAGGCTCTTATTCACAATTCTGAGGTATATGAAAAAAGAAAAGAGACATTAGGGTTTGAACATCCGTCAACTTTTTCTGCTTATAATAATTGTGCCATAGTATTGTATAGCAAGGGTGATTATAAAAAAGCTTTAAATATTTATAAGGAGGTTTACGAGATCAAAAGTAAGATTTTAGGACCAAACCATTCTAATACTTTAAGGACTTTACAGCACATTAGTGCTATTCTTCCCTCTCTTCGGAACGATAGCGAAGGGGTGAAATTAAGTGAACACGTGTATAAATTACAAGTCAATGCCTTAGGCCCTAACCATCCTGAAACTCTTCATGCAAAACATATTATAGCAGTGTGTCATTTCATTTCATAAATGGAAACATAAACATGGCCTATAGAATCAATTCTCAGTTGTTACCTGTGAGTAAGCGAATTTTGGGAGTAAATCATCCTTTGGTTAAAAAAATTGAAGAAACCCTCTACGTTATTAATGAACAATTTCAATTCCTAGGTTCAGACACTTCAGATATTTTAAAAGACGTGGAAGGTATCCATTCCGCTGCAAACATAGGAAACATACTCAAGCTTGAAGATCTTATTAAAAGTGGGTATGATGTTAATGAAAAAGACAGCGAGAATAGAACCGCTTTACATTTTGCAGTAAATAATGGACATATAAATGCTGTTAAAACATTATTAAGCCACATGGCAGACCCTATGATTGCAACAAGTAAGGGAAATACAACTCTCCATACAGCGGTGTTAAGGAATCAAAAGGAAATTACAGAAATGCTGCTTACTATTACAAAGGAGAAAATTCCAAGTAAACTCCAGAACTTTGTCAACGCTAAAACATATTCAAGCGGAACTACAGCTCTTCACATTGCAGTCAAAAAAGGGTCAGAAAGCATTGTAAAAATTTTATTAGATTTCCCATACAAGTATAAATGGGACACGAAGACAATGTCCTGGCAGGTCCTTTCTCTTCCTCAAGTGGTATAAATTTTCCAACTTTTCTTCTTGTGGTTATGTCTTCTTTATAAATTTCATAATTTTTCCTTTGGAATTTCATTTAAGTCAGCGAAGTCAGGAAATCACTCGATTTTGAGCAAATTAAAAAAAGAAAAACTGGACATTATTTCTGCAGTTATAAATGCTCGTAATGAAGAGGGGCAAACAATAGTGCAAGTAGCTTGACAAAACGATAAGAATCTTGGAGAGGATTTATAAATTGATAGCCTCGTAAATATATATAAAATATATATAATATATAATATATATATATATATATATAATATATATATATAAGTATATTCTCCCTGTCCCTTTGCAATATCTGTCTATAAACCATACCATTTGTATGTATTTTAATATTAATATATTAAACCCCGTAGGTGCAAAAGCAAAAGAAGAGTATCACAACTCAAATTTTATGATTTTTATTACATATGTTAATATACTATGCAAAAAATGGTTTCTGCGAAGGACTATTTTAAAGTTGCAGCTCGACACTGATAATTCTGGCAAATGTCATATATATATATCTATATAATATATATATTTATATAAGTATATATATATATACTATATATTATTATATGATTATACACTGGCATATATATATTATCTATATATATTATATATATAAAAGTTTCAGTTTTTGATCACTTTTTGGAAGGTTAGTATATGGTGAGTCGCCTCGAGTCGCTCAAGGTCGCTCAAGGTAAACTTAGTCACGAGTCTATTTGCAAGCGACGAAAGCAGATAATATATATATATATATATATTGCTTTCATCGCTTATATATAAATATATTTATTTATAATTATAATATAATATATATATATATTATATATAATAATATATAATCACAATTAATTTCAGTTTCAGGTATTTTTCTTTAATTTTGTTTTAGGTTAGGTTAGTTACGTAACCTACCTAACCTAAAATAAAAATTAAAGAAAAAATACCTGCAAACTGAAATTAATTGAGTGATTATAGTATATTATATATATAGTATAATAAATAATTATATATATATATTATATATATACGTTATATATAATATAATATCATAATATAAATATATATATAGAATAATATATATGTATATATATATATGATTTGCTTTTCATCCCTTGCAAATTAGACTCGTACTGAGTTAACCTTGAACGACCTTGAGCGACTCGAGGCGACTCACCATATACTGACTTCCCAAAAGTGATCAAAAACTGAACTTTTGCCATATATATAATATAGTTATATATATACTATAATATATATATATATATATATATAATTATAATATATAATATACTATAATATAATATAATACTTATATATATCGCTATATATAATATATATATATATATATAAGTACATCTTATAAATATAATATATATACTAACTATTTATATATATACTATATGTATATATATATAGTAAATATATATATATATATATATCTATACTATATTATATATACTATATATATATATATATATATATATATATTCTTATTCGAAGTATTCCAATATTTAAATGCTTATTGTATAAAAGTTACCTTGGAAGAAGTAAAACGGGCCCTATGAAAACGATTCTTATAATTTGTATCGTAGATTAAATTGAAATTAATTTTGAAATGGATTTAAACTTAATAAATATGCTATTTATTTAAGGAGTCATTGTGTTGCCTATATTAATGATGAAGCTGCAATGAACCACCAAATTCATAGGCGCTATCCTATTACTGCCATCACGACGGTGTGCTTTTGAACCTCGCTGGTTATTACCCCTGCTGGTCTAGTTCACAGACCTTAGTTAGCAACCTCAGTTATCCCAGGCTCTCCTTTATATATGTCCTATCCTCAAGTAATCATAAATTAGATTTTAGTGACTAGAAGTTTTCTAAATATAAAAATAAAGTTTTTACTTGTTTCTTTGTACTATTTTTAAATACCTTTGTGAAAAATTATATTAAAAATATAACTTTTTTATTTTATCCTTTTGGAATTGCTAATTTTAGTGTTAAAAGATATTATCAAAGTATAATAAGTAGTATATACTAGTATTATATATATATATCCTACGTATATCTTATTATATATATTATATATATATATATACTATATATATATAATTATAATATATTAATTATATATATAATATAAATAAATAGTTAATTAATATATAATATTAGTATATATTATTAAGTACGCTTGGCAAATGCCCAGTGGGCAGGCATTTATAAAAGGCATTTGTCCAGGCATTTGCCCATTTCATAAATGTCCGCCCAAAAACTGGGCATTTATAAAATTATTATCAGTAAAGGACTGGACTTATTGACAGACATTTGAAAAAAAAAAAGAACATTCAAAATAATAGTTATTTCAGTTTTGCATTTAATATTAATGTATTAATTGTTTATTTATTAATTATATATATTATCACACCACTCTCTCCCCAAGACTGGCGGTAAGGTGACCAACAACCTCAACATGCACTGAAAACAGAAAAATAGTAGAAGTATAGAAAACAATTATGACTGCAAGATCGAAAATTTAAGCCCAACAACCTTTACCGCACCCCCAACATCTTTTAGTGAGAACTCGTCGCAGTCAGAAATCACCCTAGAGCGCCTTCACAGGACTTGCGACGGAACCCTTAACATATAGCACATTCTCATAAACATTAGAAATAAAAGACAGGTAAGAAGCCACAATGGCCACTATCGAGATCTGTTCTAGTCAAGCAACAGAATCAATCACCAAGCAACATGTTCATGTATTCACTAAGTCTACAACTAAAAGAATCAAAACTATAGCTAAAGATTAATGCCCAACTAACTTCTAAGCTTTCAATAACTTACAGTAACATTTCAGATTTAACCTTAATAACTACATGTAAACTAACACCAACCCTATATGTTGACTAGTCAAAAGTATACTATATTGATTAACCCCCAAAGCATCCATATAGCTATTCAATCCTTTTCTTAAATGTGCAAATCAAGTCACTCAATAACCTCCTGTGCGGACAAAAACCATTCCAAAATTTATCAACCCTGTTACTGAATGAAGCTTCCTTATTTTTTTTCATTACTAAGCCCACCTGGTTTCCCTTTCCGTTGCTCTACTTATTAGGAATTCATTGGGTCTCTGTATTATCAAATAGATGCTAAATAATTTTGTAGACTGTTTCATGTCCCCTCTGAAAAATCGCTTTTCTACAGAAAACATTCCTAACTCCTCAGCCTCTCCTCAAAGCTCTTACCCTCAAAACCAGAAATCATCCCTGCTGCTCCACGTTGCACTCTCTTACCATTTATCTAAGCTTTCTTTAAATAAAGGGCCCAAACTTGTGCACATACTCTAATACTGGACGAACATGCTATTATACAGTTTACGCGCCAGCGCTTTAGATTGTCCATCATATGTATCTTAAAAACTATTAATGCTACAGTAAAACGGAAAACATTATGCTGGAATGCTGGTCCAATTTTAGTGCGGAAAATGTAAAAAAAAAAAAAAAAAAAAAAAGTATATATCATATATTATATCTTTCTCAAAAACTAGAATAGCTACAGCGAAAAGGAATACAATTTTGGAATCCTGGTAAAAATTTCAAATAGGAAAATGTAAAAAATAATAAAAAAAATCAATTGCTTAATATTATAGTAATATGATTAGAAGGCCTATTAGAGCCTTTTTATTTGGTTTCTCGTTTAAAAATAAATAGACATTCCTATTAAAATTTTGCTTATATACGGCACACGTAGGGGGCTGCGAAGCCGGACGGGGAACATAGTCGGGGATGTTTCCATACCCCGTAGGGAGGGGCGGAGGAACACCCCGCGACCACCAAATACCAAAGAGCGGGAGGTTCCGGAGACCCTCCCCGGATGGGGGGAAATAATCCTACCCCGTAGTTCCCGGAGGGCCGAGAGACCCCGATCCTGCCATCGGGGGCGGATATACCCTTGGTATTTCTTTAGTAAAAAAAAAAAAAAAGCAAAAATTTAATAGAAAGTCTATTTATTTTATACGAGAACCAATAAAAGGTCTCTAAATAGGCCTTCTACATCATAATAATTATAATATTAACAATAATTTTTTCATTTTTATTTTTTTTACATTTCCTTATGTGAAAATATTTACAGGATTCCAAAAATGGTATCGCATTTTCGCTGTAGCTATGGTAAGTTTGAGATTTTTTTATTTACATTTTCCGCCACTAAATTGGACCAGACATTCAGCAATGTATTCCGTTATTACCTGTTAGCATTAATAAGTTTTATTTAAGACGTACATAATGACTGACAATATTAAACACTGACCCAGTACTAGTATAAACTTCCTTGCTCTTTATAAACAGCATTACGATTTTTATTATGCAGAGCATCTTATTAGCTTTATTCCTTGCTTCCAAACACTGATTAGCTACTTTCAAATTACTTCTTATAATCACACCAAAATTTTTCTTGTTCCACAGACTCAAGCCAATCAGCTCATATCATAGTTAAAACTTTTGAGTAACCTAGGTGATTATCCTTACCACTTTTTACTATTAAAATTCATTTGCCACTTATCGGCCCACCCAAGAAGTTATGAAGATCATTTTGAATTTTTTTATACATTCTTCACTATTCCTATCACTGAGGTAGCCACTTCGGTATCATCTGCAAACTTTAAAACCTTACATTTATGAATCAATTTAAATATCCTTATATTATATATATATATAATTATATACGTATATATATACTACTAACTATTACCTCATAACCAACAACACTACTAATAAATTTGATATATAACCCCCCACAATAACTAATAATACCATACCCACTACACGTACGTGTGTATATCGAAGTCTATATATAAATAATATATTAATTATTTATATATATTAATATATAGTATATATATAATACTATAGTATATATATAATTACTATATGTTATATATGGCCAGCCTCTAGAAGAGCCACAACTCATATCTCAAAAACTACATACATTGCTGGAATCCTGGCAACAATACATTGCTGGAATCCTGCCAAAATTTTACCGAGGAAACTGTTAAAAAAAAAAAAAAAAAAAAAAAAAAAAAAACATCATCATAACCAGAAGTGATAAAGGTACAATGAAATGAAATCATTTTGGAAATCCTTGTAAAATTTTGTCGGAAAATGTTAAAAAAAATTAAAAAAAAAATTAAACAAAAATTAGCTATTTTTTTTTTGGGGGGGGGCTGGGACATAGTATATATATATATTATTTTTAAAGGTATTACACGCAATTTAGGGGGCTCGAGCACCGACGCGGGAACACCAAGGGGGGGACGTTTTCCAACCCCGTAGGGGAGGGGGCGGAGGAACCCCGCGACACCCAAATACCAAAACGAGCGGTGGTTCCGGAGACTCCTCCCCGGAGGGGGGGAATTAGTCCTACCCCGTAGTTCCCCGGAAGGCCGAGAGACCCCGACTCCATGCCA
>JABUQX010061209.1:80000-92895 GCA_015478945.1 Trachelipus rathkii
TATATATATTATACTTATATATATATAATATATAATATACAAAGTATATATATATATATATATAATATATATTAATATAATATAATATATATATTATATATTATTATAATATATAGATATATACTATATATAATATATATATATAATATATATATATAATAATAAATATATAATTATATATATATATATATATCTAATATATTAAATATATAGTATATATAATTATATATATATATATATTATATATATATATATATTAATATATTAACAAGTATAATATATATACTTAATATAATATATTATATATAAATATATTATATATCTATATATTATATATATATTATATTATATATATATAGATAGATAATATATATTAATATATATATATATAAAATATAGTATAATTATATATATATATATATATAATATATAATATATATTAATAATAATATATATATTATATATATAACTAATATATACTACTATAATATATATATATTATATATATACTATATAACTATATATATTAAATATACGTAACTATATACTATATATCATATATATACCTAATATATCAATCTAATCAATAATCATATAGTATTATATATATATACTACTACTAACTTAATTATATATATATATATATATATAGTAATATAGTATAAATATATATATATACTTATATAATATATATATATATAAATATAATATATATATATCTTATATATATATATTATATATACTATAATATAAATATATAACTATATATATAATATATATATGATATACTAACCTATTAATTAATACTACGCATATACCGTCATTGCAGTATTAACCATTATATCTAATTAAAATATTACAGAGCGACGGGTATGGACAGGTGAAAAACCTGTTGATATCGCCTTGAAGGGGGCTCGGTCGTTTTGAAAGCGTTCGTTGAATCTAACCTTTTTGCGAGTTAGAGGATGGCTCAGTCGTTAGAGCGTCCGAGTATGTCGGTTCTCAGTCGCAACATGCGTTATATTATATTTATATATATATATATATATAACTATATAGTATATTAATAATATATATATTATAATATATATAATATTAAATTATATATATATATATACTATATATTATTTATATTAATATATACTATATAATATATATAATATATATATATATATATATATATATATTATATATATATTATATATATTATTATAAAATATATATATATATATATATATATATATAATATATATTACTATAAGTATATAAACATATATAAAGAATACAGTATATATTATATATATATATATTAATATTATATATATATTATATATTATATATACTATATATAATAATATATATATATATATATATATATATATATATAAATATAATATATATATTAATATATATAATATATATATATATATATATATATTATATATAATAACTTAATATATAAATATATATACTAGTATATATATATAATATATATATTAATATATTAAATATATATTATATATATATATATATATATATATAATAATATATATATATATATATATATATATATATATATATAATATATATAATATATAGACTATATATATATATATATATACACGGTCATCTTCTCCCAGCTTATCTAGCATTACTGTTAATCCCCATCCATAAAAAAGGCCATCCGCTATCTCCACAGGAGCCTTTCGATCTAATCCATCCGGCTGATCATAGTGAAAGTTATAATCTGATGTTATACCACTCTCTCTTGTGAAGGGGAATGCATCATTTGCACCAAGTTTTATTTCACTTTCAAAACCCCAATACTGGTCTGCTCTGACATCGATTCTGCGAGAGATACCTCAGTACTTATTAGCCATTTGGCAAACACAGTTTGTAATATTTTAAACTAATCCTCAACCATTTATTATCCAAAATATAAAAGTCATAAATGCCAATTGTCTCCATTTGATGAAGTGTATACACCTTTGGCTATTCCTCTGCCCCCACAATGCTTGCCTGTTCTTCACCTCTCTCTTCAAATTCATTCAACCTTGCTGCCTTGATAGCAGGTAATCATCTAACGTCTCATTCTGCAGCTTACTAGAAGGGATTAAACTCGTTACTGTCAGCTATAAAACAAGGGACGCTGTTTTTAAGTCTGCTATTCTTTCAAATGGCACAGCAGCCTTACTTCCCCCCATATCCTCCCCCCTCTAATGCTTCATTTACGGCAGTAAAATAATGGCTTATTAATGACTGCACTCCTATCGATATAATTTATTCCCTAAACCAAGATCACTCTCAATATATCATATTTATTCGAACCACTCAAATCTCTCTAGGCGCTTAAAGCCCTTTATTCTTAAAACAAATGGTATTCGCTGTACAACAATTTCTCCGGCTGCTGCCAATTTATTAGCCCAAAAAAACAAATAACACTCTGTTGATAACACCCTCTCATCGATAGGGGTGAATGGCAGCGGAAATCACTGACAGACAGGCCTAGAATAGCTCTAACCTCATTCCTTCCGTAGCTTTAATCTAGGTGCCTCCCGGATTGCCACTCGACAAGGTTTACACCTTCCAGTAAGTAACAGAGCCTTTTTCGGACACAAATGCACCGCGACCTTTATTTGACCTTTTCTGACCGCGTCACCTTTTTGAGCTCGAATTTTACCTGACCCCTGGACCTTTTTGGGCCTTGACCTTTTTTCGATCATAACAACCCTTTGGTCTTCCAGGGTCTATTGTTGAGCCCCACGGTATTTTTTGTAGCCAACCCTAATTTTTATTGGCAACTCAACTAATTTTTTGCTAACCCTTCGTGAAAAGAAGGGTTGCGCCAAACGGTTGGGTAAGCAACGTAGTACGTATTGCCCCCCTATTTGACGCCCCCTACAATTTTCGACCAGGGCGTCAAATTTTCGCCCACTGAATGGTTAATATTTTTTGATCTTTCTTTAGGGGCTTAGCCCTTTTTTTGATGTCTAAACCTTGTTTGACCATGATTATTTCGATCAACCCTTTGATCTTCCATGTGAGGGTCCACTTTTTTGCCCACTAGTCAATTTTTTGGCCTTTCCCTTTGATCTTCCCATGCGGTCACATATTTTGTGTAGCCCACGGTTAATATAATGGCTACCCTTTGGTCTTCCTTGGGTCAATTTTGGTAATATCATCTCACAGGGTAATTTTTGGCTACCCTTTGGTCTTCCATGGGTCAATTTTGGCCCACGGCAATTTTTTGGACCAACCCTTTGGTCTTCCATGGTCAATTTTGTGGCTCACCCTAATTTTCGACCAAACCTTTGGTCTTCCATGGGTCAATTTTTGCCCACGGTAATATTTGATCTTCCTTTAGGGGCTTAGCCCTATTATTTTGATGTCTTACCTTGTTTGACCATGATATTTCGGCCTTAACCTTTGCCATATCATATACCATGGGTCAATTTGGCCCACGGTTAATTTTTGGTCCTTCCTTTAGGACTTAGCCCTTTTTTTGATGTATCTAATCTTGTTTGAACCATGATATTTCGGTTTAACCTTGCCATATTACCATGGGTTCCATTTTGACCCACGCCCTAAAACTTGATGGCTTGATGTTCCAAATTCACACGTGCATAAGAAGTATCTAGTTGATTGATTCTATTAGTGTTCTATGTAAAAAAAAATAGTATTTTAGGGTATAGTAGATGAGTGCCAGGTGCAGTGCCAGGGTGAGAGTTATGTCAAACTAGTAAGAGTGCCAATGAGTGCCCAAGCTGTGAAGTGTATGCCACATAGCTGCCAAGTGAGCTGCCACATAGTGCCAACTGCAGTTGCCACTTGTTTCAAGCCCTTTTCCAGCCGACTCTGGTCTAGAATAGCCCTAATTATATGGGTGTTCTACCCCTTAGGTAATATAAGGTATATGAGAATCGATTGGTGTAATTACAAGTTGCTTAGAAATGCCTTACCTACTATGAGTTAGTCTTTATTATAACACTTATAACACGATAAGAAATGTATATCCTAAATGAAGCTACACATTTGAGACAGTGAACGCAAACGTTTCAGAGTCCGCGTCACGCAGGGTGAGGGTCACCATCCACGAAACCCTACGCCGCGGCGCCACGCAGGCGCAAATTTATTACGTGACTGTAACCGCCCCGCGTGTAGCGCCCGCAGGCGCAATTATTACCGCGTAACCGCTCGCACGCGTGCAGTCCGCAGACGCAAATAATTCCACTTGCTTAATATATAATAAACAAGTAATATAGCCTACTATGCAGAACGAAAATATGATATCAATGTAAAACTATTATCAAAGTAATTAATCTTTTTCAAAATAATATGACTATGGCTCATTCATTCTACTATACAATTGTACCGAAATTTTATTAAAAAACATATATTACTTTACATACCTTAAAGCAGTAAATCAGTAAATCATATTAGAGGTGTTTAATTTACCTAACACCAAAAGGGATAGTATGCTTATTGTTTTACTGTCATTACTTGCTTTAACTCATCTTAATGCTCCTTACTGCTTTAGCTCCCTGCTTTACTGCTTTAACTCATGTTTTACTTCTTTAACTAATATACATTACATACCTTAAAGCAGTATAAAATCAGTAAATCAATAGAAGGTGTTACCTATAACACCTAGGAGGATTACAGTATGCTTTTGTTATTTTACTGCTTTACTGCATTTAAACTTCATATATTTATTCTTTAACTCACTACTTTACTGTTTTAACTCATATAATTATTATCATTATTTTTCTTTATATTTTTTATTTTGTTTTGATTATTTTTGTGTATTATTTCTATTTATTTTTGTTTTTAATTACTTTTTATATTTTTAAATTGTAATATAAAAGAATAAAAGACACACACACAGAGTTTCTGTTATATAAACATTAATTTTATATAAAATTGTACGAAATTTTATTAAAAACCTTTTATATATAATACGAGTTTTAGGGTAGTAAAATCGCTGTTCCTTTTATTTCAGTTTTATAAAAGCATTTCATTACATAATTTAGAACACTATTTAAAAATCATTGACATACATTATATAATTTTTAGCATCCAAATATATTTACAAGTTTATTAAAAATACATACATTATAAAAAGCATAAATGAAATAAATACATATAGACTCCACACCAATTAGAATATTAAGGGCTGAACAATAGGTAAGACATAGTTTTTACACAACTTATATTATATATTTTAAAAAATAAGGTGATATAATGATTATTCAATATAAAATTTTAATGTGCAAAGAATCAATATGTGAACAGCGTCGTTTTTTTGCTCTATAAACGAAATCCCAATGCCTGTTGACGGTGATGTGACGAGGGCAATGTATATTGAATATTGAAAAACAGGTATCCTTCTTCACATACTTTACAGAGTTTTATTTCGTTTAATAAATAGCGAACACTGACCTATAAAAAGCGAGGTTCAAAATTTTTAAACACTTTACTTGTATTTCCTCTTCATTTATCTTTAAATATAATTCAAAATAGATTAATCGTTGTGACGTACTCTGTCAATTCAAGAATGAGTTTGAGAGATGCCTCAGATAGACCAACTACAGTGATGGGTGGATTGTAGAATCGATTTCCAAAGAGAGACTTAGTCCTAAGGTTCCCACTTTTTCAAAAGTTTAAATTGATAGGCGTTACAAGCTGAAACGTCTGCAGTATAAAAGATCTATAATACGCATATAAATTACTATTTTTTGCGTATTCTTCAAGATTTAAAGCTGTGCACCACTATCATTACATGATACAGTATTGGCTATTAAGTCGTAAAAAGGACGCGTACAGAAGATAGGTCTCCGTTGTATAACATTTCATAATCGCGTCCGTGAGGTAGTCCATTCACATGTAAACTGATACCCCTAAGACCGAAAGGTATGAATTTATAGGGTGACTTTTTATAATTCCCCGAGTAGGCGTTCATGTTCCACAATCCCTATTATAACTTTCTGGGGTAAATTACCGTTCACAATGTTAGGGATGATTGATACTCGATAATCCTTGAGTGAAAATTAAATATCTTGGGTTTCAACTCTCTTAAATAGCGGTACTTTGCTGATGTAGTATTCAAAATGCGAATTTTCAATTTCAAATGTTCGTTGTGGTTTGATAATTTCACTTTTCTAACATATAGATAGCTCCAGCAGTTTGAAAACAGGTTCTGAACATACAGCTGTAGCAGTAGGCTTACTTTTTATTTAAGAGCAAATTTAGGATTATCGAGTGGATAAAATGATTCTAGCATCTACAGATGGTAGTAGAATGAGTCTTTCTTGAGATAAGTATATCGCCATTTAATCAAACCGTAAAATTCATAAGTATTTTTTATGACTTTAGCTGCTTTCAATATGTGCAGCTCATCTTTTGAGAACCACTATAAAATCCACATGATGTGGAAATAGAGACTGTTTAGGCATCGTACTGAATTAATTTAACAAATGTCTGATATATAGCTTCTATAAGGATAATTAGTACAGCTGACGCCACCTAGTGAAGTTCCGTTTAAGATAGACTTCAAACCTGGGTGAAAACATGTATGCAGCGTGAGAAATTTGATTCTATTATAACTATATGCGTCATCCCCCGCGAAGGAAGAGTCTGTACCATCAGGTTTTGTTTCAATTTCGTTTTACATATAAATAAAACACATTTAGTGAGGATCTATAAGTATTGATCAGAAGTACCTGAAATATTGAACTCTAGAGGAACCGATCTGTATTGGTGAATATTGAAATGCAAGGTAATATTAATAACTGATAAAGTTGCGATTTGCTAACGCTATTCTGTGTAGGTTTAACATGGTTCATGGATAAGAGATCCAATTCACTCTTACAACAATCAGGACTAGAAGGATGAAAAGGAAATGCATCTTGCATGTGCGAGCTCTGGCCGTATAATGAATTAACATTTTCATGAAAAACCTAATACTATATACCACAACCTCGTATAAAATTTATCAGTTAGTAATTAAATAGCAAATACCATCGTAAATACATTTTTTCTGTTAGATGAGTTTTTTCCGCTTTAGTCTTTTCTTTATAATATGACAATCTTCTTTTGATCCTCGAAAGTATCCTATATCTGTCCTGAACATTTACGTCTTATTTTACGAGCTTAACATTCATCCAAACATCTCATCTGAAACATCGGCTATACATCTTTTAATGCTGTACGAGGATTATTTCCTGCAAGCAATATCTTGAATAGTATGCAATCCTCCTGATCTTATAGCTTTTTTACCTAATATTATATCCCCATCCTGCTCCTGAGTAGAGGTACTTGCACTTCATCCATGCTTGGTAGCGATAAAAATCCACCAAGCCATACCCCCTCTGCATTAAATTTGATCCTATTACTAATACCCTTCTTTCGATCCATTATACAGGAGTAATCATTTCTTATAACTTAATTCTTTATACACTGTGAGAGTATGTTATAAGGAATGAAAAAATATATCTGACTACACCTCTTAAATATATATATTCCATTAATATCCTGCTAATTAACTTGCATCTGCTTCTTTCAAATGAATTTTGCATAACCAATTGCGCCGTTATGTAAACGGGAAGGATTTCCTTCTACAATCTTTATAATTAATGCACACGTACAGAGTCGAAATTTTGATCTATTCAGAGGTAGATAATGAACATTAGGAAATGTTATAACTTTACTCTCTTTTGGAAAATATACTACTCTTAATAAAGTAGCTTTAGTATTACCTACATATTGATGATCAATTAAATTTGTATAATATACATAAGCCTTAAACTTGGGTGCGTTGTGAGAGCATCTCGCGATTGGAGGTACAGTGTATAAGCATTACTCGATCTGTCTATCGTTACTTTTTGATCATGACGAGTCTGGGCGGTTTAATTTCTCCACAGATAGTATATAAATCTCTCTTCAACTAGAGTGAAGATATCATGAATATACCAAGTTCAGCATTCCCGTTTACGAATTATAGTTTACGCTTGCCATATATGACGTCTCAGAAAAAAACATGTCACGGTCTTGCCAGGTTTACACTTACTTTAGATCTTAAAGATATTATTACTTTATCTTCATAGGTACGCATTTCAGTTTTGTATACCAGGTCCTTACACATAATACTCATATCAAAGAGAACGTTTAAATGACTGAAAATAGCAGGCACCGATTTAAAATATGACCTTCGCAAAGTAAATTCTTCAATGAAGTATTCTTTTGTACCAATCCTGGACCTAGACAGATCACGAGTATCTTTCACTTGTAATATAGTTTCAACACATTCTACACTTCTGTACACCGACATCCAGAATAGATTGTGAGGTAAATTTTCTATGTCTGTATTTAATATCATTTCACATAATCCTACTTCGTATACCTCTCTAGTTGTATAGGATTCATTAACACAGTTGTAAAATCCGAGAGTTTATTATCAGGATGTAAATCCAAAGAGGCTGAAGACGGAAGAGTTAAATAAAAGTGATCTACACTCTCCATGATTATAATGACAACTGATTAATGATTCTTAACTTCACTTGCTTTTATATAAGTATTAAACTTAGCAGGATATCCCCTCCATTTCACAAGTAGCTGCTTATTTTTCCCTTTGCCTCTCGTAGCCAATATTTTTTCAATTTTATATTCATGAGTTACAGGGTTGAACCTTACTTTTTGTATTTCTTGTTTATAGAACCCTCCTTTTATTTTTTCACCATTTAAATCCTCCAGATAATATAACTTTAAACTATCACTACGGAATGGGCGGATATTGTGCACTTTAAAAACTTCCGTTAAGTCACATGCCGGATTCATATCCCTTTCTGAACCTTTCTTCTGTTCGAGATACTCTTACATAATCGTTCACCTTTATTCCTGAATTATCTTTTATTTTGTTTCCTTTTTTTTTTGTTGGTTCTAAGGGCCTCTAGTTTTTGACATTTCTAAAGGTGTGGACTTTATAGTTCTATGGTAAGACCTGTTATAAGAATATAAGCAGATCATCAGTATAATCAAATATTTAAAATGTAGTTCATCTTAGTAAAATACCTATGCATGCGCTCTTTAATAGTACGCTGACTCTTTCAACATATAGCCGCTTTGATTTACGGAAAAAAGTATTGTAATAGCATTACCATACTCCCAGAGCAGCTCCTGAAACTCTCGGCCCTTGAATTCCATTCCTGAATCTGTTCACCAAAATGATTTAGGTGTTCTCTGCTCGTCCTTTATAATTTCAAGTACATCATCGGCTACTTAGCTGTATATCTTTTATCTTTAATTGGCTTCTAGCCACAAGTATTACTAGAATATTACGTCAATAATGTAAAAAGTATTATGAAATCCTTCATTATAATAGAACTATTTTATTTAATCATTTTCACGATAAGTCTAACTTTAGCCATAGGCTCTTCGAGTATACTTGCGATGAGTAGATTATTCGGCTGTTTTCAAGCGCACAAATTTTTAGTTTCTTACAGTTTTATGTAGAGTAACCAATATCGCCTCTTTCGCACACAACCCTTCTATATAATATTGCGCTCCCAAAATTTAACTCTTTTTTCTCAATATGAGATTACCATGAAAGCAACCTAGGCTGAAGACCACACAAAAACTATATATTTGAGTTCCCTCAGATTGATAAAAGTAATACTTATCAACTACTTCCTTTGCCTCCATGTTGGCTACTGATCCGAGACATCGCTAAAATGTAAAACGCTCTATATTATGTATATATATATATATTTCATGGAAACGGACTTTTTCATAAGGTAAATATCCGTGTTAACTAAAATTTATCTAAATAAAGTCATATAATATATATATATATATATATAATATACTATATATATATATATATAATATATATATATATTATTATTACATTAATCATTTCCGATAAATGTGCTAACTGCCATAGAGAGGCTAATGCAGATGGACTGGGCTGGGTCAGATCATCTCGCGCGGTTATAACGAGGCCGTTAAGCCCCGAGCTAAATATCCTCCTTTTTCTGTTACGTTTATATGTATGTACCCTTTTGGCATTTAGCCAAAATGCCTCTTACACCTCAATATGCTCGATTAATTACTTTTTTACTTCGAAAGTTTAATGTAGGATTACCCTTAAACGCGGTATAGAGCCTAGTGAAACCCCAAATTATCTAATATGCGTTTCTGCCACTCGACACGAATAATACTTGTGATCAACTACATTCTTTTGCCACCGATTTATGAGTCTACGTCGACGCAAGACTATGATATATACGGCTTCAGCGCGCGAAGAGCGTGCGTGCGCTATATAATATATATATCACATACACTTATTTATTATTATTACAATATTTAATTTAAATTTAATTATTATTATAATATATATTATATATATTTATATATACTAATATTATTAATTATATTAATTATTATTATTATATAATACGTATATCGAATAGATTATCGATACTTTCCGATATAATGAGGAAAATCGTATAAATCCTAGTTAGATACGATAGATATAACAAGATCATCCCGTTAAAGGATATCAAGTTTATTATAATGTTGTACACACAGAAACATACGACTAATGGCCAAGAATAGACATATTCTCGCCGCAGCTTTAGCTTTATACACAAGCGAGTGGACAACTATAACGTGATTATTTGAAACATATCATGATAACTCATCTACATAATTACGACTCTTAAGTCCACCTATCCGTGCGCGGGATAACCAACTAGACTTTTCTATCTTTCACTCGTTCTAAGTTAGAGACGACTAAGAAATATTGAAAGTTTATCTGAAGCGCTAAGAAAGTGCCTGAGGGACGTATCAGGTCTTGGTCTAAATGATACATGGGATATTATCCAAGTCTGCTAAACGTTGTGTATTTAAGATTAAAGTTCTGGGGTGAGAGAACATTATTATATAAATCCAGCGTACTCTGAAGAGGTGTGCTTGTTTTGAATCTCATTCCTAGCCTTTTACAGGACCTTTTCTTCCAGTTACGTGAGAGATCAGCATCAAATCCACAATATTTGAACCTTTAACTATTTCATCATCTATGATTATATCAATCTGTTCCTGCCTTCTAAAATCATATTTTCTTTTAAAATATTATAAAAAGCTATTCCTGATTTACGCACTCTAAAAGGTAAGCTCTCCTCTAGGATACTTCTAGGATATTGTTTAAAATTATGCTTCATTTTTCAACTTCGAGTTTTACTTCATTAGACTATATCTACATCATCGAGTTAGTGGGATACGTAGTGATGGATGTAGATGCACGTCTTTAAGATCTATCAATTTGTATGGCATCCTGGTATAAGATGCGTTTCTCATGGATGTTAATGTCTGAATTTAATATCTTGTACACTTCTTTCTCATATTGGTTATCTGTTCAACTTTAGGATCATATAAGCTAGGAGGTTAGAGTGCTGCTGAAAAGCATAAAGTCGTTCACAATATAAGGATTCTGGTGGTGCAACTGTTGCTGCTGGTGTGGAAAGAGTTATTAATTTCACACTGATGGACTTTGATCGCCCAGAGTGATCTATGGTGCAATATTGGGATTCGGGTCCGGCCGAGCGTGAGGATTTTAGGGCGGAGCCTGCTCGGCCCCATTATAGCAAATACAAAATCATTATTAATGTGTGTAAGTCGGGCAATGTGGAAATCTAGGCTGAAGAAATGAATTCTGTAGCTAGAATGCTGTCATTATTTATACTTAGCGATGTATCGTGGCATTACAGAGTCTCGATTATATGCGAAGTATTCTAGAAAAGATACAGGCATAAGCGACTAACTTACATTCAATTATAGGGACAACCAATCATTATGGTAAATCACAAAAGGAGAGCGTGAGTAACTTAGAGAGAGCCAATCCGCACCACCGTCACGCACACTGTGCTCCTCCGCGCGCTCTCTGAAGTACAACTTCTTTTATTTGCAAATTTTTTATGTTGAGCGGAGAGTTTTCTTTAATGATGTTTCTATAACCGCCGTTGCTGGCTTTCACGACGTGTCCCGACTGCGTGGTCCGTAACGTTAAATGGCTACAATTCCATAAACATATCTTTTATGAGAGAGTGTTAAACAGACATTCACATACACACTGAATGAATTCACTTCTGCATAATCCCCAACATAATTAGTTTACGAGTTTTTCAGATGGTTTCATACTTTTTAAATTTTTTCATATAAGAAGTAAAATGTTAATTGCAGTTAGAGCACTCATTATTCAGGTATGGATACAGTTTCTATCTCGTAAGGAAGAATGTTGGTGCGGAGTAACACTCTGTACGTGTTTTTGGGGTGAAGTTCGCACATCAAATAACCGTGGGGGATCAAAGTAACCTCTTTATATACCCTCATGTTTAATATACCTTTTAAGAACTCTTTCCTTTGAAAGAGAAAACATTTACGTTGCCAATACATTATTTGACCACTATGTCTTTTCTTTCTGTCCTGTAACAATCAAATAGTAAAAAATATTGATGTTGAAGAAACACTTATAGGTCGCATATCACGAGAACCCGTATGCTTGCTATATATGTTTGTATGAAAAATATTCTGCGTTCATGAAAAAACAACCGAGATATTTAGATGGTGAAATAAACTGTGAACGCTTCTGACATTTCCAAAATTCTCAATTTGTGCATTAAAAATCAAAATGTGGGCTAATACAAAATTTTTGTGACCTTGTATATGTCCAACATTCTAAATAAAAGTCCGTATCGTTATACGCAACTTCTAGGAGAGATTGAATCACATCTTTATATTCTTTAAATTTTTCCTGAATAAAAGGTCACTTTCCCGATACACCATTAAGGAAACTTATCTCTTTTACAGGGGCTTGCATCAAAAATCTCATCACTCTTCTTCT
>JABUQX010061210.1:0-31024 GCA_015478945.1 Trachelipus rathkii
TCTAATGTTGCCACCGAACCTCTTGACCCATGATATTTGGGTTTTATTACCTATCGCAGTAGGGTCTTTGGTCAGGAGCAAATTGTGTAAATGTATTTCGAGCAGTAGGATTAAAGTGCACAAGATTATCTAAACTTTGATAGACAGCTGCTTTGCTCAACTCTTTTGAATTGTCTTCACCGTGGAACGTAGGTTTCACATCCAGATGAAGCGGATCTTCTTATGCTAGAGGCATGAGAAGGAGAGAGAGAGAGAGAGATGAGAGAGAGAGACGAGAGTTGTGTGTGATTTTTTTACTAATAAGATTGTTCTTTGTATGTGTTGTTATGTTCTTAGTGATGTTGGGTATTGAGATTCAGTGTAATTCCACTCATGGCCGAAACTTAATAAAAATACACATAATCTCCTACTAATGGCAAATTTTTCTGTGTCCGTTCAAATAACCGGATCAAGACGTGAACTCTCACTCTCGCGAGAGAAAAATTACAATCCTAAACACTCGCTTTACTTCACTGAGCTACCGTGAACTCCTGTCTATAATATAGTATAATATATATATATATATTATAATATATATTATATATATATATATATATATTATATATATATATATATATATATATATATATATATATATTATATATGGCGCCCGTTATGAGGGCAGGGTAGCGTCATGGACCCCTTAGATTTTCAACCTCACATGAACCTTTCACAACGAAATTTTTTTAAGATCACAAGAAGTAAAGATAAATTTATATATATATACTATATATATTATATATATAATATATAATATATATTATATATATATATATATATTATATATTATATCTATATATATATATCTATATTAATATATATATATACCGGTAGTACTAATATATATATATAGTATATATATATAATTATTACTTATATATAATACTTATATAATAACTAGATATTTATATATATGATAATATATTTATAATATATATATATATATATATATATAAATTATATATATAATATATATATAGTAGTATATATAATATTATATATATTATAATTATATATATATACTATATATATATATATATATATATATATATATATCTAGTATATAATACAGTATATGAAAAGACTTTTTTTGTTTTTATCTTGAGCATCAACTTTTGTAAATGTAGGGGAGGGCCATGCCTACCCTGGCCTCACCTTGCACTTGTAATGTCCCTTATGTATACCCCCATCCTAATCCTTCGTTGTCCCCAAATCGAAATCTAACCACGTTTGAAAATAATTCGAATTGTTGCCTTTTTTTTTAAACGAGGTATTAAGACTTTAGATAGCCAAATAGCCTTTTTATTTGATCGACATCATACGATGAGATTCTGAGATCTGTTGATGGCATAAAAATTTGCAAATAGTCGTGGAAAGCGAGGTAACTGCTTGTGTGCTGAGAAGCCGAAGAAGAGCGGGGTGGTAAAAATATTATTTTATTATACTGACCAAATTTCAATATTGAAATATCGGGATGATAAGTTTTTATTTAAAAGGCCTAAGATTCATAACACTAATTCACTTGTGATTGAAACAAACTACGATACTCCATTAGTGTATGTTTTAGTTAATGCCTATGATGTATTCAGTTGGTACTGAGGCCAATCTGTTATGATTACTAAATTTAAGTAGTGTTGCTCTTGATATAACGCTACCAAAAAATAAAAATGCCCTGTTGATATTGAAATACATAATTGAACACCAATAGTAAAGATGGATTATAGGTTTTTGACTATTTATGAGACGTGCAAACCCACAATTTACGTACCAATTTAAAGATGGAAGAGAAAGAGGTCTTTTTCTTGATGAATGACTTAGATCTTCACAGATATCTTGGCAAACGTATTCTAAAATATTGAAAGGCCCGTTTTTAGATTGCGTGACTTATTTTAGCAATGTATTACTTAAAAATATATACATTTAGAAAATTTAAAAGCATACATTACGTGTAAGTCCATGCAAATTCAGAATGCATAAAGATGCCTCAGTAGCAGCAAGAAATTTAAAAACGAATAATTTCAAATAAGCGTGTTAGTTGTAACTGAACAATCCGCAGTTTGCTAAAACTTACTTATTAAAAATAGGCAAAAATTTGTACCTACAATTATCTACCTTAATACTTTGTTTTGGCCATGATATCGTTATTCGACAGGTAGACTAAGATACCGCAATTTTTTCCGATTTGCTTAAATTCAGAGTAAAAGCTGGAGATGTTCTTGTGGAACATTTGAAATCGAGCGGAGCAAAGGCCAAATACACATCACATATGATTCAGAATGAATTTATATTTACTTGCGGAAAGTTGATATGTAATCAAATTGTAAATGAAGTAAACAATTGTGAATATTTCTCCCTTTTAGCAGACGTGACACCAGACATATCCGGGACAGAACAGCTATCGATTGGTGTTCGTTTCGTTGATAAGGATCTCAATGTACGTGAAGAATTTCTAGAATTTACTCCTCTTAAAAAAGTGAAAGCTGAAGAGCTATATAGTCTATTACACGAGATATATACAATTTAAATATAAGTAAGCTTGTTAGACTTAGGTTTGATGGGTACTCCAATATGGCTGGCAAAGAAAATGGAGTTCAAAAGTTAATAAGAGATCAGTACCCTAAAGCCAAATTTTTTCATTTTATTACCATCGTTTAAATTTAGTAATTAATGACATAAATGCTGTTCCAGTATTTCGAAACACAGTTTGAATTGTAAAGCAATTTATAAAATTTTTCCATGAAAGTATACGTCACGCAAAAATTTGGTAGAAAATATACCATTGTTATGCGAAACACGATTGTCTGGAAAGAATAAATCAATTAAGATATTTTTTTGAACATTTTAGACAAATAAAATTATCATTAAAAAATATATCATCTGATCCAGATGTAACGCAACCCATAAGAACTGCCAGCATGTCACTTCTCAGCAGCAGAATTCTAACATTATTCATATGTTAAAATTCATGAGAAATATATTTCATATTTGGAGACCATTTCAATTATTCTTCAAACTAAAAATAATAAATTTGAATGAGTTTCATTGTTCGTAGAAAGTTTTAAATGAATTTTAGAACATAGAAGGGAAATATGTGTGGCTAGTTTAAAGGAAAATTTTTAAAAATCTAAGATTTTTTGATAAGATTTTTCTACTTACACGTTACAGTAAGTCCAAAAAAATCCAGCCTTCAGGGCATCAAAAGTGATACTGAGGATTCTTCAATAGTATTTCCACTATTTATGCCTTTACCTTGATTCTTCATCTTCATCTTCGTATCAGTTTTTCGGAACACAAATAACATCTACCTTTTTTGCATTTGCACTCATTAGAATAGAAAATTAACCAAATTCAGGATATTTAAAAAAAATTTAACTACATTAGGCAGAGATTCATTAACATTTGCGACCTTAACATAAACCGAATAATTGTTTAATTTCTGGAAGGAATCTGATAGGAACAAATAGATGAGAAAATTGAGTTACAGCACATAACTACAAAATCATTGCACATTTTTCCCAACAGTTCCACAGCTATCAAAGTACTTTCACACTTCACACTACTTATACAATAAAATAACGAAAGGTTATTTGTCCTCCCAAAAGGTTAAAACGGAAAAGGTCAAACATTCCCAACGAAAAATAAATGGCTATGTTTTACTAAGCAATTCACGGGAAAAGTTGCACATCAAAAATATCAATTAATTAAAAATATTATAACTGATTTTGTGAAAGAAAAAAAGAAATACTAAATTCTTACCTTCCAAGCTTAAAAAGGAAATACCTTTTTAATAATATAGACTTCTTACTATATATATTATTTTGAAATAAAACATTTCGTAACATATGAAAATAATAATATATTTTCTATGTTTGTTTATCATTTTTATTATTTCAAAAATGTGACAAAAATATATAAATATATTTTGTACATTTCTGGAGATATAATAATATATTATATATTATATATATATATAGTATATATATCTATATTAATATTATATGATATATATATATAATATATAAAATTTGCCCCCCCTAAATTTGCTCTATATGAGATGCCTGAATATCTATAAATTTTATTATCTATAACTATATATTATATATATATATATAGTATATATATATATATTATATATCTATATATATATAATATACTATAATATATATATATTATATATTATATATATATAATATATATATTATATAGTTATATATCAATATATATTATTTTCAGGCTTATAGGAGGAAAAAATTTTTATTTTTTTATAAGTCTCATGACATCAAAATTGAGCGCTCCATGAAGAAAAGTATTTACAAAAATTCTCATGATTCAAAAAGTTTTAAATGGTGCGCCAGTTTTTGAAAATGTAATTTTTAGGTTTTTTTACATCACCAGGAGGTGACTTAAAGATGGTTTTACTGACGTGATCTCACCGTGTAGGCCTTATCACAATTTATTTAATAATGATTAATGTTCTATTAGTCTTCCTAGATTATGAAATACTTTCCTGACTCATATTCGCTTCTATAGAATCTAATAGCGTTGCAATTCAACGACTTGAAGATGACGGACAATTGTGACGCATTTTTCTAAGGTTTGTGAGCTAGCGCGGTTGGTAATGCAACAGATCTTTCTGCCTTATCATTTACTACTCGTATAGAATTTGCAAATTTTTTAACGCGATTAGGTATTCTTATAAGTCGTTCCATTTTGAGGGATGTTCTTTTAAGAAACGTACATGGTAGAGCTGAAAAACAAAAAGACTTGAGCTGGAAACAAATTCTGTCAGTGGTTTTATCAATTACTTTTTCATTTCATTTATAGTATCGTTACTTGATGTTATGTAAACTGGCTGCTGAGCATGCTCAACCATTTTGCATCAACTTTTGCGTTATATTATTACAAATAATGAGCAAAGTGATACGAGCTCCTCGTTATACCATAAAGGCGACTGAGATCACGCCTTGCTCACTAATTGCAAATTGAAGATCATCATCAGATCAAGTTGTTTCAATATTTTAAATCTATCTTGGCGCACTAAGAAGCAGAGAGCTAAATAACCCAATTAGGTACAACTCGGACAAGCAAACTTGACAAATCTGTTTCATTGCACCTCTTCTCTTTACGTAACTTTAATTGCCCCTAAATAGTGCAATTTTAATGCTGTAAATTACGCGTGCCATCCATCTGTCTCAATGCACGCCAGGCTGCCGGAATGAGAAACCATGTTTAGGTGTCCTCCTATATAAAGAATTTGTTAATTCAAGGAAGTTCGCGGGTTATCTGACCTAGAGTTAAATTTTGCAGGCTGATTCTTTACAGAATGTGCACTATTTCATCTTCCAAAGTTATGTGTTACACTTTTCCATAGATATTTTATTTGTGTTCTCAAATCTGCCTGAAATCATTTGAAGAATGGAATATCTGGACCTCTGACCTGATTGTCTAGTTCCATCTCATGGAATGGCACCTCCGTCAACGCCCCAACAACAGGCAGCCCAAGAAAGTAAAAGTAATTCTTCACAACGATTTGGTGTACCTTCTCCACTAGGTCAGGTAAAATAATATGATATTAGTTTGTTTGGTTTTTTCAAGTTGAGCTCCCCAATTCCGGTTGGCCATCTCTACTCCTACTGAGACTTTGATCAACAGATTTTCTCTTTCTAGCTTTTATATGCTTTGAAATTGAGCGGGTCATGGATCTATAATTTATCACTGCCTATTGCTTTAATTCAACAGCTGTGATTTTCTTTTGCAAGATTTCAATTGTTCTTCAGTGCATTTCTTCATTAATCTTTTTTCTCATGTTTTCTCTATGTTTTGCTACAGAGTTCCTTACCAACACCACTTGTATATCCTCTTCTTCCCTTTTCTCTCTCTCTCTCTCCTCTGAGCTTGCAAAAATAATTAGTCATCTTTAATTGATATCACTTCAAGTCCAAGAATGTGCAGTTTCAACAACTCCTGTAAAACATTTTAAACTTATTTACTTCTCATTCCATTTAGATTTGTGTTTTTTCTTTCAATTTTGAAATTTGAAGTGACCTTATAATCATTCATACTCTTTCTGAATTTTGGCTGATTAACTCAGCGGTTCGGCTTGTGAGTTGGAATTTTACATTCACCCAATATGTTGAAATTTCTTGAACAAATTATGATTGGAAGCCTCTTTCAAAGTTTTTTGATGCTGTTGTTAAGTAGAAGAGCGATGCAATACATCGATAATTATGACGGGGTAGCCTTTGCCTTACTAATTCTATGATGTTAGTATGTCCAGAACCATAGTTGCTGTTTTTCTTTGTTCTTTATGATGTTTTCCTAAGATTATGAATATTTAGAACTCATTATAAATTTGAAGTATTAATTAGCTTATGCTATATAAATAATTCAAAAAAATAAATAACACTCAAAAATATAGTATTCAATGAACTGCAGACTAAAGTATAACTTCACACTCTAGAGCCAATCAAAAACACTAATTAAATTAACATTCAGCAGCCGAGTTATTCGTTTTGGGCAAAATTGTGATGATGGTGACGTAGTTAAAGCTTTTAAAATGCATAATTTTTAACAATCTTGATTTTATACCCGAGCTTAACAATGTCGAAGTTGAGTTCAATCTTTCTATATTTATTATTTTCATGAAAAAATTAGTAGTATTTCTAAAGAAAAAAAGAAATATAAAAAAATTTTGTAATATATTACCAATATGTAAATAGCAATTCTACTACTCAAACTTCCGCACCTGCGGGCAGCACTAAACGTATTCAATTAAAAGCGCTATTTGCACAGAAACATTTCTATATTCCAAACTCCACCAATTCATGTTGAGAGTCTTAACCTGCTCAGAAAAATTTATTTTTGGCCAGTCTAATATTCAGTTAATATATATATATATATTATATATATTATATTATATATACTTAATAATATATTATTTATATTTATATAATATTATATATATTATAGTATATATATATAGTAGATATTTATATATATATATATTAATATATATATGTATATATAGTATATGCTATATATATAGATATATACTATATATATATATATATATTAATATAGTATATATTTATATATATATATATATATGATATAATATATATATTATACTATATATTTATATATATATATATAGCTATATATCTATATTATATATATATATATATATATATTATATATATATAATATATACTATATATATATAATATATATATCTTATTATATATATATATATATATATATATATATAATATATTATGTATATATATAAATCCATATTACTATTTGGTACTATAAAGAGAAACATACCAGCATTGGAATTAGTGTTATGTACATGGCTTGGAACTGCCAAAGGGTTCATCACTGCAATACCAACAGTGAGAAAGTCCGTCACGGAACCACTTTTCTTCGATGTATTCTCCACTGAAATCAGGAAACAATGATACGTTACAGTAATCCTAAATGATAATCTTAAAGATTGCATTTTTATCTAATCTATCTTAAATCTCCATAAAATGAAAATTAAATAAATATATAGCTAAAAAAATAAATAAAATGTCGCTAATTTTTTTATTTAAAAAAATCCTCAACCATAAATTTAATTATGATTGTAATTAACTGCATGAGAAACTGTCTTTTGAATATAAAATACATAACTATGAACAATTATGGTTGTGCAACTATTTGCATACATAAGCTTTATATTGTGCAACGTTTCGTGTAAAAACATTCTAAAACGTCTGTTTAACGACAGCCGAAAAAAAACTCCAAATCTAAGAAAAATATAATTCTATGTCTATCTATTTTCTTATTTATAACCTTACTCTTATCTACATTTACTTTCAAACCCCTCTACCAATCCTCTCAAACTCTCTTCAGATTCGACACACAAAACAATCATTAACCTACAATAAGCAGGAACCATCCACTCTCTTCCATTCTCCGTCAGTCTAACACCTTCCCCTACCATCCCTACTTCAAATTCTTTCATCACCCCACCCATACACAAATTAAATAACCAAGGAGACATAACACATCCATCCCTGTCTCACTCAGCTATTAATATTAACTCACACAGTTTCAACTTCATTAATTCTTGCACATGCTTAGCTATCGTCATACATACTTTTGATTAAATTTAGAAGCCTACCACCAACACCAAATATCACTAACGCTTGAGACAGAGCTTCTCTATTAATCCATATTAATTCCCTATATGTCCATAAAACCTAAATAGAATTTATTCTTATTCTGTCTCATTTTCTCAATCACTTGTTTCAATATGAAAATCTGATCAACACATTCTTTACCACTTCTAAATGTACCTTGCTCTTCGCCAATCAGTTTAGTTACTCGACGAACTCGTTCAACCAAAATACCAGCATATATCTTCCCTTCAATACTCAATAAACTAATTCCAAATAGTTTTTACAGTTCCCCATATCCCCCTCCTCCAATCCTCCGGAACTATACCCTCCATAAACGCTTTATTGCAAAACTTCCAAATCCAGTCAATCACATCCGGAACTATACCCTTCATAAACGCTTTATTGCAAAACTTCCAAATCCAGTCAATCACATTCGCCTCCATTATTTATCATTTACCTGATAATTAGATCTATACCTGTAGATTTACCATTCTACAAATTTCTCACTCTATTACCTCCTCCCTGCTAATTACTTCATCCCAAAAATACCTATTTCTTCTTTCACCATCAAATCCACATACACTTACTATCACCTCTTCATTACTGCTAACATTATGCTAATTTTTTAAGTGTTCCCTTCACACTCTCCTCACATCTATCTCATCAGTCATGAAAGTACTATCCCTATTCATTATTCTCTGAAGATTGCCTTTACTCTCTTATCTTAACTTTTTGTACCTCTTTCCTGAAGAGATTCTTATTCCCTTAGAAATCCATATTCATACTCCTTCCAAGCTGTTCATTTACCTCTTTTTCCACCTACATGTGCCACTTTGTCTTCCATTTTTCTTCCTTATATATTTCCATACACCTTTCTTTCGAGACTTCATCATTGGCTTTTAGTTCATTCAACGACGCCCCTTTTTTGCTTTTAACCGTTTGCATCACCTCTTCATTCCACTACTCACTATTGACATTCTTATTTCCAACTTTAGCACATTCACATACTTCTCTTGCACTATTAACAAAGCCTTCCTTCATTTGCGTCCGGATTTGTTCAGTTTCTCCTTGTTCTCATTGAACTGATTTATTTTCAAGTGCTCTCATATACTTTTCCTTTAACCATGTTCACTTAACTTCTCGCTCTTAATCCTCCCAACCTCCTTCCTTATCAGTTTACTCTCCATCCATTCCCCCACAAACTTAATCTTATATTGAACAATATGATGATCTGATATTCCCATTCCCAACCCACCTCACTGATTTAACGTCCATCACATATTTCAACATCTTTACCAACACAAAATCAATCGTACCTTCACTTCGATACCATCTCTACTCACCCCATCCAAAACATCATTCCAATTATCCCAGAAAGTCACTTTCTTCAACATCACCTTCAGATGGACGATATGTTACAACCTTCTCGTATACTGTGTTCGATGAAAGTATTACTTACATACTGTACATACCTCTCCCCTTACTGAAGTCAGTCACCTTCCTACTATTTTCTTTTCCTCCCGCAACCCCAAAGGTACTTGTTATTATACCATCCCCTTTTTGATCTCCTATTCAACCATTTAAGTTGCCCAATACAATCAATCAAAAGCTCATACTCACCCCATCCAAAACATCATTCCAATTATCCCAGAAAGTCACTTTCTTCAACATCACCTTCAGATGGACGATATGTTACAACCTTCTCAAACTTAAATTTAACCATTAGAATTCTAGTACTCGCACAAACCAAATACACTATACCTTATGCCAAAGGTCACTCATCAGAATTGCAACTCCTTCTCTCGCCTCTCATTTCTCTCCACTCCAACACAAACACATTTCACACCACACCACACCACTCGTCTTCACTTCTTCCTTTCATCTTTGTTTCAGTCACGACAAAGAAATCAAATTTACCTTTTATAAATACATCCATCACCTCTCTCCTCATCATCTGTTCCTCTAACATTCCATGTAGTTTCACCGAAAGATAGAATATGTCTTCTCCGAGGCATGCATTAGCATTCCTGGCAAGCCAACCCAACTACCACTGTCCCTTTAGTCGCCTTCTACGATACGCAGAATATACACCGTGTGAATTCTTTCTCCAACACATACAGGTATAAATAAAGACTGAATTGTCTGTAATTATACCATAAGTATTTTATGGTCTATTTGCGATTCGGAGAGTCTACTCCCGTGTAAGAAGAATGTGGATATAAGAGCAAGAGGGGTGAACCATTGGGCACTGGAGTGTCATAGTATGAACCCTACACTCCAAATCCCATTGCTTGCTGAGCTCTACTTCCCTCCCTCTGTTCTCTTAGTTGCCTCTTAAGACAAGCAGAACATACGGCATGGGTATTCTTACGCCCCTGCATAGAGATGCCCGTGATATATGGTGTTGGTGGAAGGTTTCTCAATGGAAATAAAAGTATGTATGACGATAGTGAAGCGTGTATAAGAATAAATGTATAAGAATAAATGGAGTTGAAAGTGATTGATTTAATATTAATAGCGGGGTGAGGCGGGGAGGTGTCATGTCTCCTTGGTTATTCAATTTGCAAATGGATGAGGTTATGAAAGAATTAGAGTGAGGGGTGGCAGGGGAATGTGTTAGAATGATGGAGAATGGAAGAGAGGGGAGGGTGCCCTGCTTATTGTACGCAGATGATTTTACTTTGTGTGGCGAATCTGAAGAGAGTTTGAGAGGATTGGTAAAGGGTTTTGGCAGGATGTGTAAAAAGAGAGGTTTGAAAATAAATGTAGATAAGAGTAAAGTTATGGTAGTGAATGAGGAGAGTCCGTGGTGTGAAGTTATGTTAGATGGTGAGCAATTGGAGCAAGTATCTGAGTATAAATGTTTAGGATATTTGTTGGATGAAAAGGGAACGGGTGATGCAGAGTGCAGTAGGAAAGTTGTGAATGGTAGGTAGGTGGCTGGTGCAATTAATTCCTTGGTTAATGTAAAGTTACTAAGTCTTGAGTGCGCTAGGGTTTTGTATAAGATTATGTTATTACTTGTGTGTGTTAAAGTATAGTAGTGAAACTATGGTAATGGAATAAGAGGTATAGACCTAAGTTTCTATGTATTCAGATAGACAGTCTTAGAGCGTGTTAGGTGTGAGAAGAATCGATAAAATGAGGAATGAACGCATTAGGGAGTTGTGTGGTGTAAATAAAGGAGCAAATGAGAGAATAAACGAGTATGCATTGAGATGGTTTGGTCATATGGAAAGGATGGATGATAATCGGTTGGTTAAGCATATATATAGTGATGAATGTGCTGGGAATAGACTGGCAGGGAGACCGAAGAAAAAGTGGATCGAGTCAGTAAAGGAATGTCTTAAGGAAAGGAATGTGAGTTTGGCAGAGGCGAGAAGAAAGGTGCATAATATGAATAAATTCCTGGTTTTTGTGAAGGGTTATGGTTGTGGGCAGCCTGGTCCAAGGGATGAACCCTACATTGACAAGACACCACAGTGAGAGTCTGTCGCAGTCTCGTGAAGTCCCAGGGTGGATATTTATCTCATTTAAGGGATAAAGGAGGGTGGTTCTTTTCGACTTACGCCATGTTCTTCTACTACTTTTCTGTTTCCGGTGTATGCTGCGCACCTTATCCTCAATCTGGGGAAATAATGATGATGATATATTATGATATATATATATATGAAAAAAATATATATATATATATATATATATATATATATATATATATATATATATATATATATATATATATATATATAACATATATATATATCTCTAGTCACAGCTGTATATATATATATATATATATATATATATATATATATATATTAGGATGTACCGGATACCCGTATTCAGCATCCGCATTCGTATCCGCATTAATTTTTTGCGGATAGCGGACAGTATTCATCTATGAATTAATATTTATTAACTATCTTATATATATATATATATACAGAAAACATATATCTTTTTATAAAAAATAACAACAATAACTAAATATTTTTATATATATATATATATATATATATATATATATATATATATATATATATATATATATATATATATATATATATATATATTAGAGAAAGGGTTTCAAATATGACAGAAACACTCATTCTGGAAATAGATAATAGATTTCAATACAAAACGATGACGCATGTGCAATAGCAACTTTTCTAAATCCTAGATAAAAAACAAAATTTCTTGAACCACGTGTTTTACAGAGGGTTAAAATTAATTTAGGATGCCTATGTAATGAAATGCTGCTAAAGGCAGAAATATCACCAGCCAATAAAAAGCAAAAGATCACAGTAACAGATATGCAATTACCATCTGTTAGCGATATCATTGCTGAATCCATGAACGTTCTTTTGGCTTCAAGCAGCGATTAAGATTCTTGCTCAGAGGTGTCAAAAGACACTCTATCATTGATCGAAAAATTTCAAAAGAGAAAAAGCTTGGAATCAGATAAAGATCCACTGGTTTGGTGGCGTGATAATTGTAAAAGTTTTCCACATCTTGCAGAAGTCGCCAGGGATTTCTTAGCATGCCCTTCAACAAGTGTAGCTAGTGAGCGTCTTTCAGTGGTGCAGATCTCATTTGCGACGAAAAGAGAAGCAAACTCTCCCCTGAAAAGGCTCAAAAGCTTTTGTTTTTGAAGCATAATTTGAGAATTATTAATTTCAATCTTTAATATATATATAACCTTTTTCCAAATGGGTGGAGGCGTGGGAAAGAGGTTGGTGGGGTACAAAAGAATTGGGTCCAAGCATCCTGCACTCTGGTAACACGGATATATATATATATATATATATATATATATATATATATATATATATATATATATATATATATATATATATATATATATATATATATATTATATATATATGTATATATATATGTAATATGTAGCCGAATAATATATATATATATAATAATATAATAAATATAAATAACCAACAATTATAATAACAATATATATCATTTCTTCTTTAATAAAAAATATAGATATAATGTATATAGATAAATCTTCATAAAAATATAATATAATTGATATTTATATATATATATATATATATATATATATATATATACCGAATATATATATAATATATAATATATAATATATATATATATATATATATATATATATATATAATAATAATATATGTAATATATAATAATAATATAATAATAATATATATAATAATATGTAATAAGTACTATTATTAAGGCACTCTAAAGAGCAATATCATGATCACGGATGGTGGTTTTAACTTATCCGCATCCGCGATGGTGAAGAAAATCGCATCCGCTACACCTCTAATAATAATATATATATATATATATATATATATATATATATATATATATATATATATATATATATATATATATATATATATATATATATATATATATATATATATATATATATATATATTACTCGTCAAAAATAACGCACCACTAAGGTAAATTTCACTCGCAGGAACGGGAAGGCCCTTAAACCCATGAAACCCCATACCAACACAGACGACAGAATCAGTGTAACTATGTAACCACCCCGCAGTAGTGGGCTGTCACCGTGATAAATTTAGGAAAACATCAACCACGTAATTATACCTGGGAGAGGTGGGGGTAGGTTATGGCTGGTGTATAATCGAGCGAGGGATCATTCATGTAAGAAGCGACTCCGATAAACATGGAGATTATAGTGCGTCAACTGTCAAGAGATCAGTTAGTGCAGATAACAACACTCCACGCCGAAGGACACGGGTACCGGGCACTTGGTCGATGGTTCGGTGTAGCGCACACAACGATTGCACGGGTGGTACAGCGGTACCAGGAAACCCTGACACATGATCGCCGGCGAGGACAAGGTAGGCCCAGGGCCACGACACCCGTGGAAGACCGATTTATACGTCTGTGTGCATTACGAGAGCGCCACACAACGGCACGACATCTGCAGACACAGCTGGTGGAGGTACACGACACCAGGGTGAGTGACAATATAGTGCGTCGACATCTTGCTGAACATAATTACCGGCCCCGGAGGCCTGCCATAGGTTCACCGCACACCACGGCACATCGAAGGGCGCGACTGGCATTTGCATGAAAACACATCCAATGGACGGTCGACGATTGGGCAAAAGTGCTCTTTACGGACGAGTCAAGAGTGTCTCTGTACGTCTCGGACAGGCGTGGTAGAGTATACCGACGATCGACGGGTGGTTCGCGCAATTCAATGTGCTGCAGATGCCGCCGTTTGGAGGTGGGTCGGTTATGGTGAGGCATCTCTCTTTATCGGGGCCAGTTGCATGTCTTCGATGGAGGCACTCTTCCGTAAGGTTTATCACAGACATCCTCGAACCGGCATGTCTTTAACGTATCTGACGACTCTTTCATTCTAATGCCTGACAATGCAAGACCACACAAGGCTCAATGTGTGAACGACTACTCCTTAGGACGGTTCAAATTACGGCTGAGTGGCCAGCATGTAGTCGGAACTTTCAACTAATCGAACATTTGGACCGTCTGGGCGTGGGATCTGACAGCCTCACCCCCTCAACCGGGACCTCCCGGACCCGCACAATAGGCACTGCGAGCATGGGATCGCTATCATCAGGACATTCTCCCACTGATCGAGCATGCCAGGACGGTGTCAGGCAGTCATCCGTGCTAGAGGGGGGTCATACACGGTATTAAAACAGACTCAACATCCCCCGCGGCCGTCGCCGTACGCACCAACATTGTGTGTTTGCAGCGCCGAGCCTCCGAACCCTAAGGCCTTTGGCTGCACCTTGGCCTCCCACTCTTTCAACCTGGGGGAGGAATCCACCATGTTGTCATTGTCCAATAAAATATAATACTTCGCGTTCTTCAACCTTTTACCCTTCCTTCGCCATGTACAATTGTGGTGCGTTAATTTTGACGAGGTAGTGTATATATATATATATATATATATATACATATATATATATATATATATATATATATATATATATATATATATATATATATATATATATATATATATATATATATATATATATATATATATATATATATATATATATATATATATATATATATACCTATTGTTAGCAGATCACAACCACTTCATTGAAATTCTGAAAGATGTCATAAACTGTTCAAAATACAGATAAGATTGAAAAACAAAGCGTTTGCAAAACAAGTTCAAAGATCTTTTAAATATAACATAATTTTTTAAATTAAAAATAGAATACAAATGATTAATGTGAGCTAATTCGTTATATTTTGTTAACACACAATTTATTAAATGTTTCAAGCTTGGGCTCCTTCTTGTCCTTCTAATTCTTATTGCTCTTCTTCTGGTTATCCTACTTATTGGTTATCAAATAAAACTTCTATTTCTGAAGTGTACCTCAATCTCCAATACCAAAGTAGGATATTGAAAAGCGGTTCCTGAACGTACATTGTTGAATTGACCACCACCAAAGACCAATTACAGTGGAGACTCCTGGAGTGACAGTGCCACCGGAGTGGCACACCGAACAACAGAAATCAGGAATTACAGGAACACAAAGAGCCCTCTTGGGACCCAACACCAGCCTTCCTCACCACATTAGCAGCTGAGCAGAAATTATTATTATTATTATTATTATTACTTCTATTATTAATATTTTTAATGTTATTAATTTTTATTATTAATATTTATAATTGATAGTACCATTAATATATCCTCTTCGTTTAAGAAATTCTCCCACTACTCCTCTGGTTCCTTCTTCCTCTACTCCTTCGCAACCTACTGTTCCTCTCGCACATTCATCAACTCCTCGGCCTACTCTCCCTTCTTGTAGTTCTTCCCCTCAGCTGACTTCCCCGCCTACCCCTCCCCCTAGTGTTTCCCCTCCTTATCCTACTTCCCGTTCAGGTCGACCTTTCCGTCCCGTTGTTCGTTTTACTCCGTAACCACTCCGTTTCTGCCGGGGTGGGGGGTAATGTTGCTTGCTATTTTCCAACCTTTCTTGAATATTTATGTCAATCTCGTTTGAAAATTTCTTGTTACTTAAATCCTTGCATAAGCCGTAAAGGTTGAAAAATGTTTAGAAACCGTTTACTGTCAACTGACCGAGTATTTATATCGAGAAAAGCTGAGTTGTGACTCACTTTGTCTCTTGCCGCCTGTGTACATGCCAGTTGCCTGCGCTCGCCAACGCGATTTACACTGACTTTTTTCTACTGGATTGTTTAGTGGTGTTTGTGTGTTTATCTACTCCATACTTCATACCGTGTTGTGAATTTTTGTTGGTATGCTTTTTCTTTACTAAAGCCAGGGATTTTTTTAATTTTAGTTAGATAGGCAGATTTACTCATTGCTCACAGTGTTCCCTGTGTTTTTTTTTATAATTATTTTTAGTACAATATATATATATATATATATATATATATATATATATATATATATATATATCATTGTATATATATATATATATATATATATATATATATATATATATATATATATATATATATATATATATATATATATATATATATATGTATATATATATATATATATATATATATATATATATATATATATATATATATATATATATATATATATATATATATATATATATATATATATATATATATATATATATATATGCCGTCTTTTATATCATGCCTCCGCATCATCCTGCCGTAGAAAGTAATCCTGCTCCACCTCCACATTACCATGACAAATTTATCAGTGAAGACATCGATCTCACTTTTACCCTATTGGAATTCCATTGGAGTCTACTGCTGAGGGCGAACGTTTTCTTGCCCTCCTAAATATATTACTTATGGCCTACTAAAGTCGATTCTAATCAACCATATACTGAATTGAAAAATATCTTATTAGCTAGATTAGGAATATCTGATGCCGATAAAGTGCGAAAACTCCTGCACAACGAAGTATTGGGCTATAGACTGCAATCCATTTTGTTGAATGATATGTTAGCCTTGCTAGACGGTCCTCCCGTTGGACCTTGTATTCATATAGTTAGACAGCTTTTGTCCAAAAGCTTCCACCTGACCTACAGTATCACCCAGCTACCACTGATCCCTCTTGCTCCTTGCGAATTGGCCGCCTATGCGGATAGAGTTCTAAAAGCTAAACCTCTTACAACGCAGAACGTACTCTTGCTGCTCCATTCGTTCCAGCCTTGTCGCTAGGTCAGGAGTCCTTGCTCTCCGCCAGTACACAAGCCCAAGGTCTGGCCAATGCAGTGCAACCTGCATCCTTTATTAGAAACGCTTATAAATTTTTTAGAACAGACCATTTTAGACTAACAATCTAGGATTCGAACCCTAGAATCTCGCTCTCAACATGGCTCTTATGATGCATCTTCAGTTCTTAATCCTGATTCTTTTGAACACCGTCCTCGCTTCTTGAACCAACCTCGACGTTTTTATCATGTCTCAAATCCTTCTCGTCAAACCTTTCCTCAGTCGCAATCTCCTTCTCGTTCAGTAACTCAACCTTCTTCTGCCCCTCCTCCTCCTAACCCCCAAGGTAATTGTCTTAAACCCTGCGCTTCTGATTTAAACCCGGATGCCAGGCATTAAAATCGCAGAGTGTGGCTGCTTCTGAGTCCAACCTCCTTTGCATTTGTGATCCTCTCACCAACTTCTTTTCTCATCGACACTGGCAGTTCTTACAGCGTCCTCCCTTGTTCCCTCTTGCAGAAGAACCGTGCCTCAGAGCCTCTCGGTGCTCTGCAGGCCGCGAACGGTTCCATCATTCACACATACGGTTCAAAACGGCTCCACCTTACTCTTTCCTTTCGGCGTCATTTCTTTTGGAATTTCATCATTGCTGATGTCATACTTCCTATCATCGGTGCCGATTTCCTTGCTCACTACAACATCCTAGTTGATTTACATCATAACAGATTAATTGATTTCGAGACTCAATTCTCTTCTTCATGCATCCGTGCTGCTTCCTCTATTAGTGGTATTCATCTTCCCTAGGGCGATAACCCTTTTGAATCTCTTCTTCATTCTGAATTCTCTGATCTTGTCTCTCCCATCTCTACTTTTTCTGAAGTTAAGCATAATGTAGTTCATCATATTGAGACGTCTAGCAGACCTATATTTGCACGCGCACGTAGTTTAGCTCCCGACAAACTACAAGCTACCAAATTAGAATTCAACACTCTTCTGCAACAAGGCATCATTCGTCCCTCTAACTCGACTATGTTCTGAAATCCAACGGTGATTATCGTCCCACTGGCGATTATAGAAGTCTTAACGCTATAGCATGTCCAGATAGATATCCTACTCCTCACATTCAGGATTTTATCGCTAATCTATCATGATTCACTAATTTTCCAAAGATTGATTTGGTTAAAGCATTCTACCAAATTCCTGTCAACCCAGCTGACATTCATAAAACCACGTCAACACCCTTAAGTGTATGTTTGGTGTATCTTCACTCACCTTCCTCGGCCATAGTATTTCTTCCGAGGGTATGCGACCCCTCGACGACTGTGCCTCTGCCAATCCGTTCTTATCCCTTGCCCCAGAAGCAACGTCAACTTCGTAGATTCCTGGGCATGGTAAACTTTTACCATCGTCTCATGTCTTCGGCAGCAGATATTCTTCGTCCTCTCGACTCGCTTTTAAAGCCTTCTAAAAAGGGTTCATCAGCCTCCATCTCCGTCGACTGGACTGATGATGCCCGTCGTGCTTTTACCGCTATTAAAGAAGCTCTAGCTTCCTCTGTCCTCCTTGTTTTTCCCTCCACCACTGCTCCGACCCGAATCTGATGCCTCGGATTTCGCAGTCGGTGTTGTTTTGCAACAGTTTTTGGAAGATGAATGGCGTCCCATTGCATTCTTTTCCAAAAAACTTCAACCTGCTGAGGTGAGGTATAGCGCATTTGGAAGGGACTTACTTGCCATTTATTTAGCCATCAAACATTTTCACTATTTCATCGAAGGTCGGGAATTCCATATTTTCACGGACCATCAACCCATTACTCACGCAATCACTGCTTCTACAGTTAAGCAAACTTTGACTTTTGTCAAGTCGACGTTTATTATTAACTATTAATGTGTTGATGCATTGTTGTTATTATTATTCATTGTGTTATTATTATTATGTATTGATTTGTATTTAGGAATTCAATATCCGCATTTGATTTATAAAAGCTTTAAATTTCTTTAAGTTCTAATAGATTATACTTTTAGTTATTTTGTAAAACAAATCTTCGTTTATGAGAAGAATAAATAATATAAATAAATAAATAATAAAAAATAAATAAATAAATAAATAAATATATTTCTTCTTATATATAAATGCTTTTAATAAATTATGTTATCTGCATCGCATCCGGTGAAATCTGCTATTAAAGTCGGACATAAAATCAAAATTTTTATTATTATTATGTATTATTGTTATTATTATTAGGTATTTTATTTTTATGATACCATTATTCTATTCTTATTATCAATTAAATATTGTGTATTCAGCATTCATGTATTATTATTATTATTATTATTATTATTATTATTATTATTATTATTATTATTATTATTATTATTATTATTATTATTATTGTGTATTATTATTATTATTATTTATTATTATTATCATTGTATTACATTTTGTTATATTTTTATTTATGTTTTCTTTAGGATTTATGAACTTATATGTATTTTGTATTGAGCTCATTTATGTCCTCAGTAGTCTTCTTGTATCATGTTTGTAGTACTGGTATAATGTTATATATATTTTATATTATTATTTTTTTTCCTTCATGCTTATTTTGCACGCTATTTTTATTTATAAATATATATATATATATATATATATATATATATATATATATATATATATATATATATATATATATAAACATATATATATATATATATATATATATATATATATATTCGCCCTCTTCAGCTTTTGCACATTAAAGTTGTCTAATAGAAAACCCCAACTTCCCATATTCCCTCCTTTATGACATATCTGATCAATCCACATATAAATATGTATATTCTTTATATCTATAAATGGTAGATACATTTTTCTACTACCATATATATATATATCCTCTCTTTCTGTATATGCTATATATATTAACCTTCTTCACCATCTGTCCTTCCCCCAACTGTCAAACTTCTTCCCCCCTCTGCATATATACACCCCTCAACTCATCTACATGACTTGCTATCAGCACCAGCACAGGCACCAGATATAGCTGAGTTCCCAGTATCTTACTGCGTTATTATTATATTATTATTATTAACCATTATTATTATTATTATTCTCACGTATTATTATTGTTATTTTTATGTAATATTAATACATTGTTATATTTTTATTTATGTTTCCATTAAATGGTTATGTACTTATATGTTTTGTATTAAGGACTCTTTCATATATAAATAAAATTTCTTGCATTAACCTCTGCTGTGTTTTTATGATGCCCCATTGCAATAGTATGCATATATTTTTACATTTATTACTATCTCCGCTGTGCTCTTAGCACCCTATATATATATACTTTATAGTATATATATATATATATATGTATATATATATATATATATATATATATATATATATATATATATATATATTCGCCTTCTATATTCTTCTATAATTTTCCAGGGACGGACTTGTATGGATGCACAGGGAACGCGTGAATCACGCTAGGCACAAATATGATATATATATATATATATATATATATATATATATATATATATATATATATATATATATATATATATATATATATATATATATATATATATATATATATATATATATATATATATATATATATTCATATTCTTCTTCTTCACCCACTTGTCCGGTGCTAACCTTGATAAGGACCACAACTACCATGCTTCCCTCCTTTCCTTCGGCTACATCTGCACAATATATATATATATATATATATATATATATATAATATATATATATATATATATATATATATATATATATATATATATATATATATATATATATATATATATATATATTATATATGTTATATATATATATATATATATATATATATATATATATATACTCTTTCTGCTCTTCTATATATATATATATATAACATAATATATATATATATATATATATATATATTCCCTTTTTTACCACTTTTCCGACACCTCAACATGTCGAAAGACACAACTTCCCCCGCTGCTTCCGTTGCACCTCGGCACCATCACTGCACAGCGATCACGGCCGGCACCAGCACCAACGGCACCGAGGCATCTTCGGCTCCCATTCCCCCGTCGCGTCCGTTGCAACTACTTGCCCCCTTCCCCTTGTTGCATCCCTGTGCTTTCCATGCACACTATATACATCCCCGGCGCCCTGCTGCTCCTGCATCTAGCGCGCCTGTAAACAGCTTCCCCATACCCCAGCACGACCTTCTGCGACCGGTGACCCAGATCTCTGGTTCCTACGAGCGGACGCCACTTTCCCTTTGGACCTCTGAGAGAGAGAGAGAGAGAGAGAGGAGAATATATGTTGGAGGGAGGCAGAGAGAGAGAGAGAGAAAAGGAGGACCAAGATGTTAATAGTATTAGCCGAATAGTTAAAAGCATACGTTTAGTCTTTTCCGAGATGCCTTCACCGTACTGAGCTTCCTCCTACCCCTTACACTACTCTAAAGGAACTGCTCCTATCTCGCTTGTCCGCCTCCCAGGAGGACAGGTTGGAGCAACTCCTTGGTCGCAAGTCCATGGGAGACAGGAAACCAACAGAGCTCTTGGTTTCCATGCTAGCTCTGTTGGGAGGAGCTCCAACTCCAAGAGAGACGATAGTTCGATCCTGTGGGCCCAAGAGATTTTGGTCTCTTTGGATCATGCTCTGCCTTTTCAGGAGAAAGCGGACCGCATGCTGCGGCTACGCTCACAGCAAATCTCCGCCGTTTCTGCCCCCACACCCCTTCCCACTTCCCCCGCTTTTTCTGCAGATTCATCTGCCCTTTCCGCCCGTGTTTCTGCCGTGGAACAAGGTTTGGCGGATTTGACGTTGGAAGTTATCCAACTAGCTTCTTATGTCAAGGCAAACCTCCATCCTTCTAGTTCTCCCTCCGGCAGGAAAGGTTCTTCCCGCACTCGATTCTCTTCTTCAGGTAGGAACAAGTATCCGGATGGATACTGTCACTACCACCACACATGCAATCAAGCCCAAAAAATGTGATTCGCCCTGTACCCACCAGGGAAACACACAGGACAGTCCTTAGAAGATTGGCTAAGGACACTAGCCCGCCTACCTCCCAATACCCTACGCTTCTCAAGGTGTTTGACCACACCACCAAGTGTTACTATCTTGTAGATACCGGCGCTGAGGTATCTATTCTCCCTAGAGATCCTCACATTGACCTTGCTGCACCTCTAACACACCGCAGACTTCACGCGGTAAATGGCTCTTCCATAGGCATTTACGAAGAGCGGTTGTGCACCCTGAGCCTCTCCCTCAGAAGGGAATTCTTTTGGGTGTTCATCTTCGCCGACGTAACACAGATCATCCTTGGAGCTGACTTCCTAGCCCATTTCAATCTCTTAGTTGATCTAGGGAATAAGCACTTGGTGGATGGCATCATGGCACCACCTCCATCGCTTCTTTAGGTTTTCTTGCTCCTTCTGTTCTCGGAAACATTTCCGTGGTCGCGCTTCCGACCACCTCTTCTTCACCATCGTTCACTCTCCTGCAGAAGGAGTTTTCTTCCCTTTTACGCCCTGCTCTTCCACCTTCCCTCATCAGCATTCAGTTCTCCATCACGTGAAAACTACGGGTCCTCCCCACCTTCACCCGTGCTCAAAGTCTTCCTCCGGAGAAGCTCAAGGCAGCTAAAACTCTGTTTGAGCATATGCTTGAGTTGGGGATAGTGCGCCATTCCAAGAGCAGCTGGTCTTCTTCTCTTCACATGGTCCCTAAAGGAAGCACAGGTGACTGGAGGCCCTGTAGCGACTTTAGGGTCCTCAATGCTTGCACCACCCCTGATCGTTATCCGGTTTCGCACATACAGTCCTTCACTTCTCATCTTGACGGTGCAACAATTTTCTCCAAGGTCGATTTGGTCAGAGAATATCACCAAATCCCTATGACTCCTGAGAACATTCCAAAGACATCTGTTATCGCTTCCTTTGGTCTCTTCGGATTCCTCAGGATGCCCTTTGGCCTCAGGAACGTTGCACAGACGTTCCAAAGGTTCATCGATACTGTCTTGCAAGGCCTCACTTTTGCTTGGGCATATCTTGATGACTTCCTCATCGCAAGCCGCACTCCCGAAGAACACCAGGAACACGTTCGCGCGGTTTTCACTCTGTTAAGCGAGTGTGGCATTCGCGTTAACCCAGCTAAGTGTGCACTGTGTGTTTCTTCGCTTACCTTTCTCGGCCACACAGTCTCCGCGGAGGGTGTATGTCCTCTTGAAGACCATGTGGACGCCATCCGTGCTTTTCCCCTTCCGGACACACAAAAACAACTTCGCCAGCACCTCAGGATGGTTAGCTTCTACCATCGTTTGCTGTCTTCAGACGTTGAACTTTTTCGCTCCCTCACCGCTCTCCTTCGCCCGAAGAAGAGAGTCAGCTCCACCAAAGTAGACTGGACGGATGAAGCTCGCACCGCTTTTGATTCCTCCAAATAAACTCTGGTGTCCCCAACACTGCTAGTCCATCCACAGGACTCAACACACACCAGAGTTCAGGTAGACGCGTCCGACTTCGCAGTAGGAGGCGTCCTGCAGCAACACCTGAATGATGTGTGGGCACCTCTCGCCTTTTTCTCACGGAAACTGCAGCCTGCTGAATCACGTTACAGTGCTATTGGCAGAGAGCTTCTTGCAATTTATCTTGGGATCCGTCCCTTCTGGTACTTCCTGGAAGGCCGCCAGTTCCACATCCTCGCAGACCATAAGCCTATCACGTTTGCCATGGCATCTCGGCATGAACGGTACTTGCCCAGAGAAGCTCTTCATCTCGAATATGCATCGCAATTCACAAGTGATATAAGGCACATCTCTGGAGTAGGCAATTTAACTGCAGATTCACTTTCACGCATCGAGGTTAACTCTCTGTCTGCTCTACCATCCATCAATTACGAAGACATGTCAACGTGCCAGGCGTGAGAAGACATTGCTCTTCCACAGGATTCTTTCTTACAACTGCAGTGGATGACCCTCCCTGGCATAGAGAAGAAGCTCCTGTGTTACATGTAGACAGGGACATCCACGCCCCAGGGGGGGGGGGGGGGGGGGGGGGGGGGGGGGGGGGGGGGGGGGGGGGGGGGGGGGGGGGGGGGGGGGTGTCTCCTGAACGGCCGTGGCAACGGTTTGCCATGTCTTTCGCATTGATGGATGTAGCGCGACAGAGAATTAACTTCGATGTGTGAGAGTAAATCTGCAGTTAAATTATCTACTCCAGAGATGTGCCTTATATCACTTGTCAATTGCGATGCATATTCGAGATGAAGAGCTCCGCGATCCATGGGCCCTTAGCCCTTGCGACGGCAGACCACCCAATGATTACTTTTTCAATTTTTCAGCTCTTCAGTTTTCAAAACAAAAGTCTCCTCCTGCTCAAATAGAAAATATTGAATCAAAATATGTCGAACCGATTATATCCTAGTGGCTCAGAGAAGAGTAAGAAAGCTACACATCAAAAGACATAATACAAAAGTTACCAAAATTAACATAATATTTTGCACCCCCTGGTATTTTGTTACTTTATGATTTATTTATTAATGAAAATGTTTGTTTTACTGTTTATATGAGAGAGAGAGAGAGAGAGAGAGAGAGAGAGAGAGAGAGAGAGAGAGAGAGAGAGAGAGAGAGAGAGAGAGAGAGAGAGAGAGAGAGAGAGAGAGGTTTATTTAATCATAAACTTCTTATCTTCTAGGAACTTCTCTGAGCAGTGATCAAATTAATTGTCAAAAGCATCACCACACCTACAACAAATTGAGGCAGTTTCCGAACCCACTTGTTCCAAGTTCACTTCTTCCAAGTCAGAAAAAGAAATCAATGAATCAAATAGTATAGAAAGCGATGGCCTCGATGGTAAATACGTTTACATCACCGACAACTGCTTTACCTGAACAACAACAGTCTTCAGCCCCAGAAAATTATTCATACGATCCTGGCGATTTTATTTTTATGAAATGTTTACGAAAATAATACGTGAATTTGGATTAGCATGATTAGCAAGGGGCCTGCATTTTTCCAAAATAAAGATTGTGACTTCTAACAGAAAATATGCATGAAATTAATGAAGAAAATAATTTAGAGAAGGGGGAGTCAAAGAAGTTTTAGTTTTAAAATTTACTATATAAAATTTTAAATGTATAAATATTTACATTGAATTTAAGGGAGATATTTTTATATAAGGTGGAAATGGAACTCTTCTCCTCTAACTTGCTGATTTCCTTCTTTCTGTTACACCAAAATGCTTCCAATTATTGTCAAATCCAAAGCCAATCCTTTTCTGAAAGGATAGGATTTTATGGGCTCTTCTATATTATTATTATTATTATTATTATTATTATTATTATTATTATTATTATTATTATTATTATTATTATTATTATTATTATTATTATTATTATTATTATTATTATTATTATTATTATTATTATTATTATTATTATTATTATTATTATTATTATTATTATTATTATTATTCAAAAAAGATGAAATTCAAATCTATTCATTTATTCAATCTGTAGTAACTTAAGCAAATTGGTTAAATTTAAAATAGTTAGATCCCCTTTCACCCTCTAATTCATTTATACAAATGAATGTGAGACCAAGATTGGATTAGTCAGCATACAAAACCCAAGTCTTTAATTTTTCTCACCTTTGTTAGAAGAGTTTCCAAGTAGGAAACTGAATTGCACCTTCTGTCCAGTATATAAATGAACAAAAAAAATAATATATAAGGCCCTCTTCTAAGCTGGTCTTCTTATATGAATCTACTTGGCCTTCTTCACTGCATGGAGTAGGACAATTTTTTCTTTATCTCAAAAAAAAATTATATATGGTATTAGTTTTTTGACTTATAATTATTATTTTTATTATCAGTGGCCACTGACTTGTTGATGATTCTTTAATAATATGTTTGTTATTGCCTAAATAGGCAGAGCAAAGAACACAAGTCTTGCTCCTTTAGATGTTATATAGGGTCTGGTACTCTGCCAATCCTAATTTTTATTCCTCGTCAATTTCTTGCATCATTTTTTGCAGAGCTAGCATGATTCGAGCTTTCGCTTGAGGATTCATTTATATGTAAACAAATCAGAATGTGAAATGGGATCAAATATAAATTTTTTGAGTTGTTCACTTAAATTTTTTTATATTTATTTTTTATTATTATTAATGTTATTTTTATATCAAATTGAATAAATAAATAAATTTCATTCATATATTAGTTTTTTTTTGTATTAAGAAAAGGTCATTATTTCAAAATCTTCAACTTCCAGTGGCCATAATAATAAAAAAAAAAAAAAATAAAACAATAAAAAATATATAAATATATAAAATAAACATATATATTATATAAGGTATATCATACATTATATAATATATATTTTTTACAGATTGATAGGAAACTACGCCTTCTATTAAGAATTTAATTTTGATGAATATGTAAACTAAATTTGGAAACCAAATTTATTTTACATTGTTTTTATTCAAATATATATATATATATCATGTCCCTGTTAAACAAGGACACAGATATTCATTTGACTATTATATAGTTGGAGATATTAAAGTTGCCCTTGGTCAATGAGCTTTTTATGTAGCTCTCTACATTGAACTGCATCTTTCCTTTTTACTCTACAATCAGCATCATTGTTCTTATCATTAGAGGTGGAAACTGTTTCTGGCAGATTTTCATGAAAATTGGTATACTTTATTAATAATATAATATCCGATATGTCGGGTTATAATTTTCTTGATTTGATTTTTTAATATTTAAGAAACATTTTATTCTAAATCATTATTTTTTTTTATTTCTTGTACTGTTCCCATGCTGTAAAAGTATGGTTTAGCAAATTTTTCTTTAATGGCAACAATATCTCCGATTCCCAGTGAAGTATTTTTTTATTTTTAAATTTGTCTTGCTGATTAGTGGCAAGATATTGTAAGTTTGCTAAGAATTCATCATAGTACAAATCATTCAAATTAGATTTCACTTTTCTGTAATTTTTGAAAAGTCAAATATTACTGATCCTGATCAGGTTCACAAGGAGACCAATCAGGATCATCTGAAATGATCTACACCATCATGAAATAAATGGAAGAAACAACCAGAGCTGGAACCTCATCTTATCCCTTCAGCAATATCTCCGGTGTTATTGCAAATGGGATATTTGGATCTACCTCAGGGTTTCTTAATATTGGCTTAAATGCTACTGGCCTTTTATTTATAAGCATATTTGCTTCCCTAACTAATAAAGAAAACTCATCATGCTCTAATATGTTTTTTCCTATAGCACTATAGATTATATTTTTAACCTGTTTGACTAAAGATTCAACTAAACCTCCTAGAAAGCTAGCTTTACCAGGGTATGGTGAAAACTCCAAACTTTTATGTTATATTTATTATGTTATATTATGTTATATTTTATATTAATAAAAATCTTTTAATAAATTTGTTATAGCTTACTATACTACTTCCCTGGTCACTAAACTATAAGTTGTGGAATCCAAAGTCAAACACATGAAATTGAAAGCAGAAAATAAAAGATTTATTATCTACATTTTACATAGAACAAGGTTTACAGCTCAAGTGTATGTGCAAATTAATATGTTAATCTTCTCTACTACATTATTTATTTTTTAATATAAACGGTCCAATGTGGTCAAGAAATTTTCTCTAAATGGAATTTGCTGATGGATTTTTTCTAATCAGGTTTTTTAATAGGTTATTCAAACCTTTTATTGTTTCTGCCATACCTTTATGAGGTTTTATGCAGTCTTTAATGTTTTTCCTTAACTACTGAGTATGCCTGTTGGAATATAAACTCCTTTCTTATTATAGCTAGAAGTTTATATATACCTGCATGTTTTCATTTTTCATGTAATTCTTTAATTATTATAACTCAGTTAGTGAATGAAATGCTTACTGCACATTATAATTATTACTTAAAATCAGCATCTAAGTTTGCAAATTTACTTTTTACTCTAATTATATTGTTTTTAATCAGGGTTAAGATTGAGTTGTGTGACCAAATTTGTTTCTTTAATTATCTTTTTGGGTTTATTTAAAGACTGATATATTTCCTGGAGATTTTCTTTGTTGATATTGCTTAAAGGTGAGGTTACAACTCTCTTCATATAAGCATAGTACCGAACGCTCACAATTGGAAAACAAAGTGGGGTTTTTCTCATGTACTTTAAGCTTTAAATTATTAATAAAATTAAATAATATTGTAAAACATGTTAAAGTTCAACATAGAAGTTAAATTTAACTAATATTAAATAATGGTCAAATGAAACAGTTTGTCAATATTATAGAATATTAAAATCTTGTACTATTATTATATAAGGGATTTGGAACAGTGGCTTTTAACCTTTCATTATTGTTGTTTAATATAGGTCCATTTAAATAAAGTGAATTTTTTAAGAAAAAAAAATATGAAACACAGTGAGTTACATAATCACTAGGATTCTGAGGTCCTTCACAATGATAAAAAGTTATCGAGTGTTTTTCACATACCGTTTCAATAAAATTCAGTTGATTATTAATAACAGATCTTTTTCTATCAATTTGTTTAATTTTTCAAAATTTTAATTTATAATCAAATTCAATGTTACCATTGAATCAGTATATAAATCTGTAATTTATTTATTTTAAAGGTGTGAAATCTGTTTAAATTGTCAAACATTTCTATTAGACATTGTATCCAAATTTTACAGCAAATAGCTCTAGAACTGAAATAGATCTATTGAATTTTTGTTTGAAATTAATTTATTTTTTGCACACAAAAAAATGCAGCTCAGCTATTATCTGTATTTTGTTAAGTAAAAGACACCTACCATACAATGTCTTTACTGCATCAGTAAACTGCTATAATATTATATGAAGAAGCATAATCGGTATATTTCTTTTTGTTCGGATCAGCTGCTGCAATACAGCTTCTTCGGGGCGACCTTTTATATCTTTTAGTAATTATCTAATAAGATGGCGCTAGTTATATCTTTATTATTTTGAGTTTATGTAAAAATAATTTTGCTCTATTCTTCCAGGAAAGCCCAATTTTAGTGGAATCAAATAGACCCATTTATAGTAGATATAAAATAGATCTCAAGTGGTTGCTTTAGGATCCATTCATTATTTTTTATTATACAAGGTATCACTTGAGTATTCAACATCGCTTCCCAATAGTTTTACGATGATCATTTTAGGCTCATCCAACACTCTAATTATTGTACTAACTGCACTATAATTTACTTTTTAAACTCTGGTGAATTACTATGAAATTGTTGCAAATTGAACCCATAATTGTTAATATTACACGAGACCTATGATAAGCAAGAATAATTTCACTTTCAGAAGATGAAGAATAACCTAAGTTATCCATATAAGACAGGTTATTAGACAAAATCTTCCTAAGTTCATATTCAAACTCATCACAAGTATGAACATGCAATATTAATATTATATAAAGTGCTACCATGAGAATGAAAGGGCTACATCTAATACCAAACGGAAGTCGCATTAATTTATAAGAAACAATACTAAAGTCATTTTCTTTATATTTTTGAACCACAAAAAATGGAATCTTTCAGTATCCTCAAAAGGCAATTTAATATTGTGAAAGGCTCTTTCAATGTCAAATACCAACAGATACTTATTAAACCTTAGTAGTGTTAATGCAATATCCACTATATTATTTAAATTAGGTCCTGGCAAGCTAACATTATTATGTGATAAATTAGTTGGTTGAGTTTTATCCCATAAGTTCGACAAATATACAATTCGGCATTTTGTCGTTTCTACATGATCTCTAAACACTGCATTATGAGCTAAAAATGAAACTTTATTATTATTTTTTTACTGTATTTATTTCAACAGGTTGAATGATACCTTGGTTAAGTTGGTCAAATATGACATTATCGTACGCTTCTAATTTAAGAGGCTCTTTTTTATATTTTTTTAGTTATTGATTTCAATACAGAATTAGTCCCAAATAAAAATTATTTTGCAAAAATTTTATATTTATTATTTCCAAGAAAATTTTTAACAACCATGTATCCATATCTACAAGTGTATTTGTAATCAAGTGTTTTATAAGTTCTATGTTTATGACTCTGAGAATTTTTTAGGACATTAAAACATAAAATAATTTATAAAATCATTTAAATTTTTAATTTACTGATCATGTTATCCGTTATCTGTAGTATTATTATTTTGAGCTAGAGATGAGATAGAGTAATCCATTTCCAGTCATTTCATCTTATTTTCTATTTTGAACATTTTTGGATGACTATAAATCAGTGTAAATTTCTTTACATAATTAAAATATGGCAAATTTTTTATTAATTTATTTAAGTCCCCAGCTAATAAGATTCCTATAAAGAAGTGTAATATAACAGGGAACTGTTGTTTGTTAAACCCAAATGAGCATGCATTTATTGGTAGTATGTGGGCTCCTTCACACCTAATAGAATATGGATTTCCTTATTATTCTTTTTCTCAGTGTTATCAGCCAAAGGTATTTTATGTTCCTCAAATGCCTTTACAATTTTGAGGGAAGGTATAATTCACATCTGGTTTGTAATTGAAGGGACCTACAGCTGC